>OLKM01004205.1:0-10151 GCA_900291075.1 Melanogrammus aeglefinus | reverse complement strand
CCCCCCACCGGCCCGCTGCGCTCTAAAACCAAGAGAGGCAAAGGAGCTCTTCACTTCTCTGATGCATCATTCCCTCAGTCCTCCCTCTCCCCCCCGTGTGTCTCTCTCTTTCATGGCGCCGCGCCCCTCTTTAGCTGCGCTCAAACAAGAGAGCAAGGAGCTCTTCACTTCTCTGATGCATCATTCCCTTCAAGTCTCCCTCTCCCCCCCGTGTGTCTCTCTCTTTCATGGGCGCCGCGCCCCTCTTTAGCTGCGCCCCGCGCCTTTTCAGGGGAGATCAAACACGGAAAAGGTGATTAAATCGTGCGCCCAGCGCGGATCAACATGCACGTTTACCCCGCCCCACCTATCGCCACAGCCGCACACACTCCGACACACGGAGACAGAGACACGCACACACAGACACACAGAGACAGAGACACACACGCACACACACAGAGACAGAGACACGCACACACAGACAACAGAGACAGAGACACACGCACACACACAGAGACAGAGACACACACGCAGACACAGACAAACAGAGACAGAGACACACTCACATAGACACGCAGAGACAGAGACACACACGCACACACAGACACACAGAGACAGACACACACTCACATAGACACGCAGAGACAGAGACACACATGCAGACACACACGCGCACAGGCACACAGACACACACGCACACACAGAGACAGAGACACACTCACATAGACATGCAGAGACAGAGACACACACGCACACACAGACACACAGAGACAGAGACACACACGCAGACACACACGCGCACAGGCACACCCATACAAACACATATACACACAGATACAGAGCCACACACACAGCGACAAAGACACATTAACACAGACACACAAAGCATCGAGGCGAGGGTGAAGGTATGTTAATGAAGGACCAGATAGTCTAGAGCCAGAGAGTGTAGAACCAGATGACGGAGAAGCAGAGAGTCTAGAGCTACAGAGTGTAGAACCAGAAGTTAGAACGAGAGAGAGCTGCTATTTATTTTCTGGGGTGCTGAAAGTTATGGGCCAGGAAGGACAAAACTAGCATGTACACAAATACAACACACACACGCACACACACACACACACACACGCTCGCGCACGTACACAAACATACACACACCTCAGCAGCAGAACAACTGGGCAAGAATGATCACCCTGCACAGCGAGAAGAGAGGAGAGGGAGAAAATAGAGGAGAGGTTGGGGGGGGGGGGGCATGCAGAGGGGTGTCGTCGGGGTCTGGAGAGAAGCTAGGTTTCGGGGCCACCCTTATTGCAATGCAATCTGGGTAGTGTAGTAGAGGTGCGAGTGATTTATACCCAGGCTGCGGCAATGTACACACGCTGATGCATTGTGGGAGATTGAAGGATTAAAAGCACCCAGTGGGTCCTGCCAGACAGGGAACGGGGCGGTTGGGAGATCGATCACTGTCTCCCCGCGATGAAAGGAGATTATGCCACAATCACTGCCGGCCAAACGTAATATCTCCGTCACTAGTGATTTGGTTATGCCGTCGCAATTCCGCTCGCAAGGAGAATCATTGAGATTAGTGTTTAAAGCAGTGCGGAACCGCGTTTGTACATACCCAAGTAACAGGCCTGCACTGCCCCTCAGGTGTTAACACACCAACGCACACGCGTAAACCCACACGCACACGCAAACAAACAAATGAACACTGGGTTTTTTTTTGTTGTTGTTTTTTTTTTTGGAAAAGCAATTAGTTTTCTGAGCCTCCATTGTCCATAATGTATGTTTGTATCAAACCACACAGCTCTGATCCTTTGAGTACACACCACTCTCGGCCTCTTGTAAAGCACACCGCTAAATGAGTGTGTGTGCATGACAGGAGGTACAAAGGGTAGGGAGGGTGGTGTGTGTGTGTGTGTGTGTGTGTGTGTGTGTGTGTGTGTGTGTGTGTGTGTGTGTGTGTGTGTGTGTGTGTGTGTGTGTGTGTGTGCGTGTGTGTGTGTGTGCGTGTGTGCGTGTGTGTGTGTGTGCGTGCGTTTTCCCTGAACGCCAGACAGAGTGGGGATCAGCATGGCACGACAGTATAGGAAACACAACCCAGGCCAGGGATAAACACGCTGAGGCAACCGTCTGAAATCCACATTATTCCCTTTCTCCCGCTCCCGTCTCCCTCCTCCCCGCGCCTTTTCCTCTTCGCTGTACGTTTGGTTCCTCACCTCCGCCGTCTCTTAAATCGTTTCCTCTTGCTCCAGCTCAGCCGCTAACCCAGCTCTCCATCCTGCTCTCTGCTGCTTGTCCCTTTTCATTTCAGTGTATTCCTTTATTCCTGCCGGGGCTCTCCCTCTATCTCCTCCTCCCATCTCTCCCATCGGCTCCATCCGTCTGCCCTGGAACATATTCAGTGTTTACCGGGAAAACTAAAACCAAAAGGACCGAGCGAAAAACCCACCCGCCGCCGATGCAATATAAACATCCCATATGATATCTATAGGTCATCTATAGCGCGCGCTGGAGAGAGGCACTAATGCACGGGTAGTTCAGGGGGTTTGGCGCCCATACAACAAGTTTAAGGTCCACAGTGACAGCTTGTATACAGAAGTCAGGGGGAAAGGGAATCACATCTGACAGGCGGCTAAGACAACCCCCTCCCCTGATGAAGATAGCCCGACGCGGAGAGGTGAGGTCATCACTAAAGCTAACGTGTTTTGACAGCAAATAGATGTGGTTAATCCCCCTGCATCTCCATCAGCAGGCCGCTATCTGCCCCGGCTCTGACAGCGTAAATACCAATGTGGTATTGATAAGTGCTGCAGATAGCGGATTCCCATTGAACTTCCATATCCCCCTTCACGGTATGCTTGATTATTCAGCAGCATCCTGAGTGATGCTGGACATGCGGCCGTACAGATAAACAAGCCAGCCACCCACAGCCCCAGAATAAATCCTTTACTCCGGAGCCAACACAGAACCACAGAAAATACCAAATAAACCAAATAAATGATATGTATATATATATATATGCACACGTATACAATCTCTTTCTTTGCGTTCAATCTCGCAGGCAGAGGGCTGCACGCACACCAAAACATGCACACACACACACACACACACACACACACACACACACACACACACACACACACACACACACACACACACACACACACACACACACACACACACACACACACACGAATCCTTTATCCCCACGGTCCAGCCTTTCAGAAAGTGAATTGGGTCTGAGAGTAATGTCTCATGACAGCTTGGCTACAAACTATGGTGCAAGATAACAGGAAATCACTACACATGTCCATAAACAAATGGTCATTTTTAAAGCATATGAAAAGCACTAGTTTATCTACTCTGGGGGGAGGAAGGGAGGGGCTGACAGGGGCGCTGGTGAGAGGCCTTTAAAGCGGGGGCAGGTTCTCTGTGTGTATACTCATGCTCCAACACATAAATGAGGATCCTTACAGTAGACCCTGCGAGCCTGCCATCCCACGGTGTGAGCGCATCGTGAACCAAAAAAAAAAAGGGGTAAAAAGTAGAGAATATCCAACTTTACTCCCCGGTCCTCTGAAGTCGGCGCTGAATATGATTGTGTTTCGATTGAATACAACACGCTTGACAGGCCCGCGGAGCTTCCTGATTCATCATCGGGCCCCGAAGATTCAGAATCCCCTTCGATAGCTGCTCTGGACTCCGCGCCTCCGCGGCGGAACAATGCGGGTTGGCAGTGGGGGATGCCGCAGTGAAGAACGCGTGCAGCCGCGATGAACGGTCGGATGAAAAACACTTCTGTGATCGATCACGGCCCGAGGCAAGACTCCCGCTCACGCTCCTCCTCCCGGTTAGTCACGTCGGAAGAAGAAGAGGTCTTTCCTCAAACTATAACTTTATGGAAAAATATTTCTCCTCGCGAGGGAACCGCTTCTAACCCAGTTGTAAGTTTTGCCAGATGAGTTGCCGTACTTTGACACAGACGGCCGACAAAAACAAAACCTCAAACATGAGGAGGGTCTGAGGGGGGAAGTGATGTGAGGATGCTCACATCATAATTGAGAGTTCAACGTTTCCTCCTTTCTGTCCTTCTTCGGTGTGTAGCAAAACAACATGCGATACGATGGTGTAGCCTCCACAGGCCAGCCTTTCCCTGCTAGCCTTTAGGCTGAAAAAGTGTAGAGGGAGGCTTCATAAGCAATCCTGCAAGGCTGATCAGAATGCAGTCCGGTGAGGACGCAGATGGGCCCGTGGCAGAGGCCCGGCTTTTCCAGACCTAAGCCAGGAGAGCAGGTAATCCATCAGGCCAAGGCACACGGACGCCTGAGGGGTCCCTGATCCTACAAGACTGATTGGGCCTGTGTGGGAGGCCTGGCCCCCTGAATGCACGCGGACATCAGTGCCTGGGCCGCTCCAGTGAGGCTCGCATTGAACTGGGCCAAGGCAAGGCACTGACCTGCTAATGCAACGAGAGAGGTGGAGCTGCTTTGAACCTGGTTAACTGTTGGTACAAACTCTTTGTGCATCCTCTAAATAGGAAGCTAGATTAAATGAGCGTTTGCAAAGTTTCCGTTCAAAAGGGTTGCCTCAAAACATTTCTCACCGCTGCAAAAATACAGTGAGACGTGAGTGGTTTTCAGCGGGATTTGAAAGCGGCTATTCATTTACCAACGCTTGGGGACAAAGCGAGCCGACGCAAGGCCAGGGCGAACACAAAAGCAGCGGCGATGGAGCTCAGAATGTACATCGTGGTCCGCGGTTGGTGGCTACGCTTCGGTCGAACGGATCCGAGCGATACACACATACTCCCTCCATCCCTCCCCGCGTCCTGAGCCTGACGGTGTGTCTGCTGTGAGGACCAGGCCCTCAACAACGACTTAATGGTACCGCAGTAATTAGGGGGCGCAAAACCCAAGCCCCGAATAGAGGGACAGAATCCGTCTCAAAGTTGATAAGAGAGGAGATAACTGCTTTATCCTGTGGTGGTCCGTCGGGCAGAGTGGGAAGGGCAGAGACGGTGCCAGCCTGGAATCTGTCGCTGCCACGGCAACCGGGGGTCTGATTGACACGCGGGCAGGGCGGAGAGGGGAGAGATAGTTAGACAAATGGAAGCTGAGATATAGTTTGACAGACAGATGCGGGCGTAAATGGATGGTTTGGCAGCGTG
This sequence comes from Melanogrammus aeglefinus, assembly GCA_900291075.1. Classification (NCBI taxonomy): domain Eukaryota; kingdom Metazoa; phylum Chordata; class Actinopteri; order Gadiformes; family Gadidae; genus Melanogrammus; species Melanogrammus aeglefinus. The sequence continues at coordinate 5,008 of OLKM01004205.1, read as the reverse complement.
ATAAGGTAAACAGGCTGATGGATCACCAAAGAAATACAGAAAGGGAAAGGGGCGAAGATGAGAGAAGGAGAGAAAAGAGGAGAATGGCCGCTCGCCCGAACAACGGAAGAGAGGGGCGTCCGATAGGCCGATAAACACAGATGGATCGCCCTGATACCCAGGCAGAGGTGGGGCGCGATCGATAGATTGTTTTATTTTGTTTGTCTGCCAAACTGGAGATCTGATGCCGGCGCTATTGAGACCATCCATCCCAGAAGACACCTGGTGTGACGACTGCGGCGCGAGAGAGACGCAGACACATCTCAATCAGCCGGACGACGCTTCGTATCAGCGCTGTAGCCCCCGAGCGCAGCCTGGGTCATCAGGGAAGGCTGGCGGTGGTGGGGGTGGGGTTGGTGGTGGTGGTGGTGGTGGTCCATAAATCCATAAGATCATTCTCAACAGCAACTTCCACCCCCACGGAATGTGTGTGCCGAGTGTGTGTCCGCACGGGCACGCTGCTTGCTTGAGTATGCGTGCGTGTCTGTGTGTGAGAGGTTGTGTGTGTTTGTGTGAGTGTGTGAGGGGGAATGTGTGTGTGTGTGTGGATTAAGCAAGGGGTCATAAATCAGTAGGCTAGGTGAGAACACCATCATAACATGTTAACCCTTGGCCTGAGGAAAAGAACACCCCCTGCAGAGAATAGCAAGTAGGTGGGCCCCAAAATGGCGGATGAACTCAACTCCCCTTTGTCACGGGGGGGGGGGGGGGGGATTGGGGGGGGGATGAAAAATTACCTATGCAAAACAAAATGGCTGCCGTGACAACCGGCTGCCTCATTACCGTGTCTGGCTTTCATCCCGTCTGGGAGCGGAGCGACAAGGGTATGTGAAGTTTAGAAACAAGGTAGGTCTCCTAGTTAGGGGAAGGTGGCTCCCCCCCCCCCCCCTCTGTGTTTCTTGAGGGACATGGGGGGCTGCACTGCAACAGGCCTGATGAGTGTTGCAGGGCTTATAATAGACAGGCGGGGCCCAGAATGCATGCCCTTTAGAGGTGCAGCATCTCTCAGCGTCTGACAGCTTACAGAGGCTGCGCTCGACAATGACACCTTCACTGTGCACCGGAGATGACACAAACACACACACGCCCGCTCACAGGTGCATTATGCTCACACGCCGCAGCCGCAGACACACAAATAAGCACGGCGGGTGTGTGTGTGTGCACGTGCGCACACACAGACAGAAAGGCCACAGCGCACGCTGTGTGTGTGTGCGGAGAGACGTCGGGGTGTGAAGAGGGGGCAGGTGCACACACACACACACGCGCACACACACACACACGCACACAGGCACACACACACACACACACACACACACACACACACACACACACACACACACACACACACACACACACACACACACACACACACACACACACATGTATACAGACCCACACACATAGATGCACATACATTTATTTGAGATCATCATAACTGACAAGTACGATTTCAGGGTGGTAGTCACAGTGTGCCAGATTTATTTTGGTGAAAAAAGGAAAGGTAACACACCCTCCTTCTCAAGGCAGGGGTTATGAAAACAACCATTGGTGCAAAGGCAGAGAGGAGGAGAAATGAGGAGAAAAATAAGAAGAAGTGTCACTCCGTGACAAATAATAGTGTAAACAGAAACATTTGAAATAAAGTTGGGGATCCGGTCAACAATAGATATGACCCAGTATTTAAATTGGTACCAAAGTTAAGAAAAAGAATACGTCTAAAAAACTGTGAGCCACACCGAGGAATCCGTCTATAACCAGGTGTCAGGTCGCAGGCGTACTAATCAATCACCATCCGTGTCCGAGATCAAATGGTAATGAGTAGATCATAGACAAAATATTTTAGTTTAGGCTAAAGATGGCCTAAAAGCGAGAGTAAATAATGCATTTCTAATGTAAGAAACAATGCTTGTTTTCTGTTGTTGCAGCATACGTGGAAAAGCTTCCTCTCTGGGCATCTGCTGTATGTTGTACCCCCTGGTACTTAATGTACACACTTATTGTACGTTGTACATCCTGGTACTTAATGTACACACTTATTGTACGTTGTACTCCCTGGTACTTAATGTACACACTTATTGTACGTTGTACATCCTGGTACTTAATGTACACACTTATTGTACGTTGTACTCCCTGGCACTTAATGTACACACTTATTGTACGTTGTACTCCCTGGTACTTAATGTACACACTTATTGTACGTTGTACATCCTGGTACTTAATGTACACACTTATTGTACGTTGTACTCCCTGGTACTTAATGTACACACTTATTGTACGTTGTACATCCTGGTACTTAATGTACACACTTATTGTATGTTGTACGCCCTTGCTTAAAAATAGTACTTAGCATCGTGTAGCATCTTATCCTAGCTATCTTTGTTGACTACGGGGAGTGGGTTAACCTGGCGATGGTTAGTGCTTGGTTCTATGAACATCCTTACTTTACCGACAGCGATATATTGTTGTTTCTCATTCCAAAGAAACAACACATGTACTTATTGTAAGTCGCTTTGGACAAAAGCATCTCCTAACCCTGAATGTAAATGTAAATCCAACCAAATGTTTATCCACGTACGACCGCTGTGCACAGGGAAGAGTACGGGTCAACCCTGGGAACCCTTTGCCCCAACAAGGGAAGTTCACCACACGCGTTGCTGACTTTATCTAAAAGTAAACCAGCACAGGAGGAAGACCACCGAACTGCAGATGTATTCTGGGGGTGCATCAATCCAACTTTCTTACCCCCACCTTCAAGCCTTCTCGAAGCCAACACAGCACACACACACACACACACACACACACACACACACACACACACACACACACACACACACACACACACACACACACACACAACACCACACACACACACCTAAAACGCGTCCAACATCTAATCCCAGCGCTCTCTGGGACCCCACACCACTGATGTCTCACCAACACTAAATAAAACATGGAGTTGTCTCTTGTTTATTTATTAACCCTCTATCTTTTGATGTACCCCACTTTGCCGAGAGAGAGAGAGAGAGAGAGAGAGAGAGAGAGAGAGAGAGAGAGAGAGAGAGAGAGAGAGAGAGAGAGAGAGAGAGAGAGAGAGAGAGAGAGAGAGAGAGAGGGAGAGGTGATAGAGAAATGGATCACAGAGCAATGCACTGCAAAGAGAGAGCACTCTCGCCTCCCCCCCTCCCTCTCTCTCTCTCCTCAATGCTCTTTGCCATCAGACCCATTTGGCCATCTGAGAATGCATCTCTCTGTGCGCATGGGTGGCCCATGAATGTCTCCCTCTCTCTCTCTTTTGGACTCAGTCTTTCATTCTATATCTCTTCCACTCGCTCACTCTCCATCACCCTGTCTCTCTCTCTCTTTCTTTGACTCTCTCTTTCACCCTATCCATCTCTTTTACCGTCTCTCCCTCACCCTCTCTTTCTCTCCCTCTCATTCGCCCTCTCTGGTAGTGAATCATTTATATTGAGATCTGGTCCCTTGTGTAAACAAACCCCTCGCGGTCCGTCCCGCTGCCGGGCTGTGGTGTTCTGCCAGCCACATGTTTAGATTGTGAGCCGCCAGTGTTCCCGTCAGCACGCTTCTCTGTGAGCAAGGCTGAGAAGAGGCTTGATAGGATGCTACACACACACAAGAACCGCCTCCGTACCAGCAAATACTGTATGTGCTCGAGCATCGCGGTGCAGGAAGCAAATCCAAATAAATGATCCAATGATGGAATATCAAGGGGAGGACGAATGTGTTTTGAATAATTATGCATCATTAGGCTATTCACATCATTCGCCAAAAGAATGGGAATCGTTATTTCTATAATTGTAGTCGCGACGACAAATAAATAAAATGGTCAACAGCATTTAACACAAGCAATGACCACAAACAGATAGTCTCTGTGAACGCGCCCACAGGTTCATGTTCTTAAAGACTAATAAACAATGACAATGTTGTCCATTAGCTCTCAGACTCAGACCAAAGTACCAAAGTAAGACCAAAGTATTGTAATCGCCGTGTCAACATCCACACTCAAGGCTCTGTGACGAAAGCACATAATTTGACGAATGATATTTAGGTGGACAGATGTCCTCGAGTGAGGGAAGCAGAGACGGGTGAGGATAGTTTGTCCTTCACGACTGTCATGGTTATTATCGCTTCCATTTCAGGTTTCTATTCTCGTTTTTTGGCGGTGACAACGCATATAAGCAGTCCGCTCCCTTGCTGAATGGTCTTTGCGCGACCTGTGTGTGTGTGTGTGTGTGTGTGTGTGAGTGGAGTGTGTGTGCTTAGTCAGCCGGCTCCTTTCTACACAGTTTTCTTTTTATAACAGATTTCTTTGTGGGGAATGCAGGTCACCGACACTGCAGTCCTTCAGACCGGCGAAGGCAGCGACAACGGATGTCCACATCAATTAAAAATGGATCTGCTCACTTCACTAATTCATCCCGGACGGAGGATACTCCCTGTTGTGCCGAGGGGCGTGCGTCTCACGCCCACAATGCCAGCGCAGGGCCGCTCACTTTACCCCTCGCTCCTCAATAAAACAAGCCAAACAACACGACTCCGACACACATGAATAAGAGATCCATCCCGGATAGAGTGAGTCCACTCATCACACTTTAATGGGGCGCTGGATCGAGTTCTGCCTTCTTTCCTCTGGAGCTATTTCTGCTCCTCCTCTCCCTCTCTCCCTTCTCCCTCTCTCTCTCTCCCCAATCACTTTTCTCTGCCTCCTTCACTTTGTCTCATCTCCTCTCTCTTTATCTCTCTGACTGACTCCGGTTGAAGGCAGAGCGGCGTTTTGATTGCCGGTCTGTCCACCTGGCCTCAACACTGGTTAGGATACACACCGTCTGCTCCAGGATTTCATGAGCCCATCAACATTGGCTTTGCTTCTCTACGTCTTGTATCTCCTCCTCTCCCTCTCACCCCTCTCTCTCTCTCTCTCCCCTGCTCTCTATCTGCTTCTCTCCCTCTC
>OLKM01004204.1:15000-20000 GCA_900291075.1 Melanogrammus aeglefinus | reverse complement strand
CTGTGGGTTGGCTCCTGGAGGAGCTCCTCTGTCTCCGCCTCCTGGTGGGATGCTTCACCTCCGCCCGACGCCACGGCAACACTGAGGGCGCCGCCCCGCCCCCGGCACCAGGGGCCCCGCTGTCCGCCGCCCCCTATGGCCATGCCGCGCCCCCTGTCCTGGCTCCTCCTCTGCCTCCTGTCCGTCGGCCCGGCGGCCGCCAGCCTCCCAGGACTGGAGCACGACTACGCCATCAGCCCCAAGTTCGTGTGCACCCCCATCCCGCCGGAGGCCGACCCCAGCTGCTACTCCCCGCCCCTGCCCCACGGTGGGGGGGCCGCGGGGCATGGCGGGGGGGGCCACGGTGCCGGGGGTCACGGCGGCGCCGGCCACAACGGCAGCAGCCGGCGTGCGGTGATGTCGGAGGAGGCGAAGGCCACCATCCTGCACCTGAGGGAGAGCTTGGTGCGGCAGAAGGAGGTGATCCTGGACCAGCGCGAGACCATCCGGGAGCTCACCGCCAAGCTGACGCTGTGCGAGGGCTTCGGAGGACACCAGGGCATAGGTCAGCGTGGCTAGCATCGTTAGCGTCGTCAGCGTAGCATGGGGCGCCCATTAGGGTAGCATCGAGCAGGGTGTTCCGCTTTGATGCTGATCGATGACTGTGCCGACTGCCTCATGGAGAGATAGAGTCGTTAGGTCTTCAGCGTCAGGTACCATGAGATGTATGGTTGTTTATTTTGTCTCGTCTCGTTCCCGTTCTCCGTCTGGTCGTCTCATCGGTGCAGCTCTCCCTGTCTCGCTGTGACGCCGCCGCGTTGGTTCGCCGCACCTTCACGCACGGCAACTCATTCTCGTTCTCCCCCGTCTGTCCACACCAGGTCACCACGACAACGGGCGCCATGACAACGGTCACCACAACGAACACAACGATCGACGCGGTGGTCACCACGGGCCCTACCGTGACCACTACTACCCCCACGGGGGCCATCACCCTGACCCCCACCACCCAGACCCCCACCACCCAGACCCCCACCACCGTGACCCCCACCACCGTGACCCCCACCACCCAGACCCCCACCACCGTGAGCCCCACCACCCCGACCCCCATCACCCCGACCCCCATCACCGTGACCCCCACCACCGTGACCCCCACCACCCAGACCCCCACCACCCAGACCCCCACCACCCAGACCCCCACCACCCAGACCCCCACCACCCCCCCAGGAAGAGCCCCTCCCACAGTAAGCCCAGCTCCTTCTCGGCCGACCAGACGGCCAAGACCCTGCAGACGCTGAAGGAGAGGCTGGAGAACCTGCAGGTGAGACCAGCACTGGTCCCAGTCCAGTACCCCAGAGACCAGTGAAACACTGGTTGGAGCACTGGTTGATGTGTCTTTGTGTGTCCCCGGTGTTCCCAGTGGACCACTGGTTGATGTGTCTTTGTGTGTCGTGTTCCCAGTCGACCACTGGTTGATGTGTCTTTGTGTGTCGTGTTCCCAGTGGACCACTGGTTGATGTGTCTTTGTGTGTCCCCGGTGTTCCCAGTGGACCACTGGTTGATGTGTCTTTGTGTGTCGGTGTTCCCAGTGGACCACTGGTTGATGTGTCTTTGTGTGTCGGTGTTCCCAGTGGACCACTGGTTGATGTGTCTTTGTGTGTCGTGTTCCCAGTGGACCACTGGTTGATGTGTCTTTGTGTGTCCCCGGTGTTCCCAGTGGACCACTGGTTGATGTGTCTTTGTGTGTCGTGTTCCCAGTGGACCACTGGTTGATGTGTCTTTGTGTGTCGGTGTTCCCAGTGGACCACTGGTTGATGTGTCTTTGTGTGTCGGTGTTCCCAGTGGACCACTGGTTGATGTGTCTTTGTGTGTCGTGTTCCCAGTGGACCACTGGTTGATGTGCCTTTGTGTGTCGTGTTCCCAGTGGACCACTGGTTGATGTGTCTTTGTGTGTCCCCGGTGTTCCCAGGCCAGGAACTCGTCCAGCTCCTACTCCAGCTCCCTGAGGGATCTGCTGCAGAGGAAGATCAACGCGCTGGAGGAACAGCTCCACAACCATTACAGGGGCCACCACAACGACCACCATGGCACCGCTCGTCATGACGACCACCACGACGACCACCCCGACGACCACCATGACGATCGTCATGACAACCACCACAGCAACGGCCGTCATGAGGACCCCCATGACGACCACCACAGTGACCACCGCGGCAAGGGTCGTCTTGACGACCATCACGATGAACACCATAGTCCAGGCCACAAGGACGATCACCATGACGACCACCTCAATACAGGCCACAATGACAATCACCATGATGACCACCACAACAGCCATCGCACCAATCAGCACAACAACCACAGATACCCCCCCCGTAGCAGCCACAGCCCCCGCCCCTCCGACCACCACAACGTCCGGCACTATGGCCGCAGTCAAGGCCGTCCGAGCAATCACCGGGACGACCACCACACCATCCACCGGGGACCTGGTCGCCATGACAGCCACCGAAGCGGTGGCAGCGGCAACCATCACGGAGATCACCACGGCTCCGGTCACCACGACGACCACCACGTCTCCGGTCACCACGACGATCAGCATGGCTCTGGTTACCATGACGACCATCACAGTTCCGGTCACCACGACGACCACCACGTCTCCGGTCACCACGACGACCACCCCGGCTCCGGTCACCACGACGACCACCACGGCTCCGGTCACCACGACGACCACCACGACGGAGGACACCACGACCACCACCACGGGTCCGGTCACCACGACGACCATCACAGTTCCGGTCACCACGACGACAACCACGTCTCTGGTCACCATGACGACCACCACGGCTCCGGTCACCACGACGACCACCACGGCGGAGGACACCTCGACGACCACCAGGAAGTACCCCGCCACAGGAAGAAGCACCCCCCCGTGCGGCTGCATTACCCCAGCACCCCCCCGGCAGTCCCCCACGGGGGGGGGGCCCACGGCAAGCTGGACACGGTCGTCAGCCACCTGCACCACCGAACCCCCGAGACCGGTACTGAGGCTAGCCCTACACTCCCATCCCCCGGTAACAGACCCCTTACCCCCCTCACCCCGTGCTCTCTCGCCCCCCAGCGGTGACCCATATCAAGACTCCCCAGGACCCGGACGTGTTCCAGATCAGCTTCCCCCTGCGGACCGGCTACATGCACGCCCGCATGAAGGGCGCGGTGCTGAAGGAGATCTTCGCCCTCACCGTCTGCCTGTGGCTGCGGGGTGGGGCAGGGGGGCCGGGCCTCGGGACCCCCTTCTCCTACTCAGTCCCGGGCCAGGCCAACGAGCTGGTCCTCATCGAGTGGGGCAGCAACCCCATGGAGCTGCTCATCAACGACAAGGTACCGTACCCCGCCCCGCCCCGGTCCTGGCTCTGGCCCTGGTCCTGGCCCTGGCTCTGACCCCGGTCCTGGCTCTGGCCCTGGTCCTGGCCCTGGCCCTGGTCCTGGTCCTGGTCCTGGTCCTGGCCCTGGTCCTGGTCCTGGTCCTGGTCCTGGTCATGGTCCTGGCCCTGGTCCTGGTCCTGGCCCTGGTCCTGGTCCTGGTCCGGGTCCTGGCCCTGGTCCTGGTCCTGGTCCTGGCCTGGCCCTGGTCCTGGTCCGGGTCCTGGCCCTGGTCCCGGTCCCGGTCCTGGTTCTGGCCCTGAGGTCTGCTTAGGAAGCTCTAGGTCCCTGGAGGTCCCCCTGGGGGGAGCTAGAGCGTACACCTGGTCTTTGTCTCAGAAGACTACAGCAGTGGTTCTCAAATGGAGGTACCGTACCCCTAGGGGTACTTTGTAGTACTGCAGGGGGAAAATGGCTAAAGAAAATAAAATATATATTTGAAGAAAGGAAACCATTCTGAAAGCTAGACAATAGAAAATCGAGAAAATAGATAAGGAGAAAGGAGAATCTGTTAGAAAGGAAGCGCATCCAGAAGCACCAAAATGTTGTCAAGAAATCTTTTGTGGCGGTGAAGGGGGTTCATCGGCTGAAGAAATATCTTACAGGGGGTACACCTCTATCTTAGAGGGGATCCCCTAAGAGAAGGAGTTTGAGAACCACCAGGCTACAGAATGCCCTGTACATGCTCTGTACCGTAGACCCAAGACACTGAAGCCCAGCAGAGGAACTACAAAGCAGCCCTAAGCCGAGCTCAGCGCCCTGACTCCCGTTGAACCTCCACCCTCTCCTACACGCTACAGCGGCACATGCTGACGCTAACCAGGCGCGTGGACGTGCCCACCTCACGGTCTGGGTCTGCACCAGGGGGCGGGAGGGGCTATTTACGTTTGGGAGACACTTTTATCCAAAGTGCAGTAAGACTAGAAAGAGAAACAACACCAACCATCACTAGGTTAACCCATTCCACGTATGCAACAGATACAGCTAGGATAAGATGCTACAACATGCTAAGTACTGTTTTTGTGACAGGACGTACACACAATAAGTGTGTAAATTAAGTGCCAGGACGTACAACATACAATGAGTGTGTAAATTAAGTGAAATGATTAAACGAGTACAATTAGCCCCGGTTACAATCAGCAGTGAAGCTGAGCTTCACTGGGTAACGTATCGAACAGCAACAGAGTTAGAAAGAGTATACATGCATCCGTTCTTTCTAACTCTATTGATGTCCGATACGCTACCAGTGGAGCTCAGCTTCACAGTTACACTCCAAAGTAAAAACCTTTGACCTTAGGAGGAGCAGTTCCACTTCGGAGGTAAGACAATCTGGTGGATTCCAGCTGAACCCAAGATCTCATAAGATCTCCAGGAGACTTGGTCACTGACTCTGACCCACGGAGTTAAGCTCTTAGTCTAAGTGCCTGGCCGTCTCCCAGAAGCCCTGCTGGCTCTTCCTCCTGTGCTGACGCAGGCGAGGTCACAGCTCTGGTGTCCGGTGAATCACTCAGTGACACGGACATCAGTGACACTGACGACCAGGGCTTCAGCGCCCGCCGTCTGTCCGCTCAGTAGGACTGGAGGACAGAGTGTCCCGCCGT
>OLKM01004204.1:10000-12500 GCA_900291075.1 Melanogrammus aeglefinus | reverse complement strand
GACTCCCATCCCTGTGGGGCCGTAGCTTTGATCTTGGTCAGGACTGGATTTACCTGGTTTAGCCAGGACTTAAGGGGATTAGCGGAGAGCTGATCCTGCTACTTCAGCCGCCCCACTGGGACCAGGACGTATGGAACCCCAGGGCTAGACTCATGCTTTTGTACTCTTCTGTATCTGGTCAGTATTTGGACTATATTTAATCTGTGTTGGGTTTATGGTTTTATTTCTCAACGTGATACTAAGTAAATAAACTGTGTCTGGAGCTCCGAACGGAGGACCTGTTTGGGCACGCTCTCCGCAGAGCCCGTTGCCATGGTAGCAGGACAGTCCGAGCAATGGACGTGCATCAGAGAGGCATCCTGCGTCCTCTGAATCCTCTGGAAGCATTCCCAGAGCGAGCCAGTGCCGACATGACCTCATAATCACAGTTCATGTCTAGCAGTATGCTTCTGTTTATGATAGCGGGCCAAAGGTGTTTCCTAATCTGTGGACGAGCTGGATCCATACGCACGGACCACAGACCTCTGACCCAGGCGTGGAAACATCACCCTGCGCGTGCGTGTGTGCATTCCTGGGCCCGTGTGCGAGTGTGTGTGCGTTTTCGTGTGCGTGCGTGCCTGTGAGGCTCTCTGGCAGTCAGAGAGCAGTGAATCCACCGTTCTGGCTGGAGTTCTAACACGTTCAGAGAATGAAAAGTGTCATAACGCCAACGTTATAATATACTCTCGGGAGGCAAAGGGGGTGAGTTGAATTCCTGAGTGTCGGCCAAAACGGGGAACCCGTTTATGAGACTGGGAGGCGACGATTGTACAGATATATGTAACCATGTATGGATTAAAACTATTAAATATTTTAAGAAGTAAAGTGTGTGTTAGTGTGTGTATGTTTAAGTGTGTATCAGTGATTGTGTGTGTGTGTGTGTGTGTGTGTGTGTGTGTGAGTGTGTGTGTGTGTGTGTGTGTGTTGTGTGTGTGCGTGTGTGAGTGTGCATGTGTGTGAGTTTGATTGTGTTTGTCGTGTGTGTGTGTGGTGTGTGTGTGTGTGTGTGTGTGTGTGTGTGTGTGTGTGTGTGTGTGTGTGTGTGTGTGTGTGTGTGTGTGTGTGTGTGTCTGTGTGTGTTACCTTTACATGATGTTCTCAGGAGCCCCGCGGGAGAGAGGAACAGGAGGAGCAGGAGGTTGGAGGAGGTTCATGTATTCTGGAGATTAACAAACCAAGCTAAAACCAGCCCTCAGACCGATCAAATAATAATCATCAACAATCATCATTATTCAATAATAAATAATGATGATAGGCCTATGTCTTCGATTTTACGCTACCAAAAGCCTTAATAAATCCACAATAAATGAAACAGTTACCAGACTGCATTGATGTAGCCTACTATGGGCCACGAAATAATCCCCCAAAGGTAGGCCTATTATAGAAATATGAGACAAAATAATCCTAAAGTCTTCTAGAAATATGAGACAAAATAATCCCGAACGATTCTAGAGATAAGAGACATCATCTTGACCCAGGAGCCGTGAGCTCCACGTATCAGCGAAACGTAGAGCTGTTTAGACCCGGAGCAAAACACTGAAACACCTCAATTCAGGGGTGTTTTAAATAGAATTAGCATAAAATGAATACCTAACGGACACTAACTGTTACACAATTCAAAGAAAGTGAGTAACATGCTGACCCTACCGACTAACGCTAACCGGGACTGGAGCCACCGGCGGGAACCGACGGTCAACGCGCTCCGTGGAGTTAAAACGATCAACCTCCGCTGGGAACAAGTTCACTCAATCAGCCGCCAGTACCGCCCTAAGACACTAGGGGGCAGTGTAGTCACACACACAAGCATACACACAGACACGCACAAACACACACACACACACACACACACACACACACACACACACACACACACCACACACACACACACACACACACACACACACACACACACACACACACACACTTCTCTCTCTCTCTCCTCTCTCTCTCTCTCTCCTCTCTCTCTCTCTCTCTCTCTCTCTCTCTCTCTCTCTCTCCTCTCTCTCTCCTCTCCTCTCTCTCCTCTCTCTCTCTCTCTCTCTCTCTCTCTCTCTCTCTCTCTCTCTCCCTCTCTGAGGTTTTAATAGCTCCCTGATCATTCGGACTGGAATCTCTGCTGCAGATGACTGGGAGTTGGGTTATAACTGGTGGTCTCTGATGAAGTATAACTTACATTAGAACTCACCTGACACCCTTCACATGAACGCACACACACAAACCGCACACACACACACACACACACACACACACACACACACACACACACACACACACACACACACACACACACACACACACACACACACACACACACAGACACACAAAGACACACAAACACACATCCACACACAAACATGCACACATGTACACATGCTTTCTTGCTTGCTTGCTTGCACACACACACACACACACACACACACACACACACACACACACACACACACACACACACACACACACA
>OLKM01004204.1:0-2500 GCA_900291075.1 Melanogrammus aeglefinus | reverse complement strand
CATCACCGTGCACAACCTCATGACATCATCACATCTCATGACATCATCACACCTCATGACATCATCACCGTGCACAACCTCATGACATCATCACACCTCATGACATCATCACACCTCATGACATCATCACATCATGACATCATCACACCTCATGACATCATCACATCATCACATCATCACATCATTACATCATCACATCATCACCGTGCACAACCTCAAAACCTCATCACACCTCATGACATCGTCATATCTCATCACATCATCACATCATCACATCATCACGTCATCACACCTCATCACATCATCACATCATCACATCACCACATCTCATGACATCGCACCGTGGGTCTGTGGTGGAGCCTTGCAGAGCTAACGTCTCTCAGTCACAATTAAAGGGGTTGTGTGTGTGTGTGTGTGTGTGTGTGTGTGTGTGTGTGTGTGTGTGTGTGTGTGTGTGTGTGTGTGTGTGTGTGTTGTGTGTGTGTGTGTGTGTGTGTGTGTGTGTGTCTGTGTGATTGTCTGTGTGTGTGTGTGTGTGTGTGTTGTGTGTGTGTGTGTGTTTGTGTGTGTGTTGTGTGTGTGTGTGTGTGTGTGTGTGTGTGTGTGTGTGTGTGTGTGTGTGTGCGTGTGTGTGTTGTCATGAATGTATTATATAATGCACTGTTCTTTCTGCCTCTATCTTCCCACTCTCTCCTCTTCCACTCTCTACCCTTCCTCCTCTCTCCTCTCTCTCCTCCTCCTCTCCTCCTCCTCCTCCCCTCCTCTCTTCTTCGCCTCTTCCTCCTCCTCCACCCCACACCCCTCCCACCTCTCCCCCTCCTCCTCCCTCCTTCTCTTCCTGCTCCTCCTCCCTCCCTCCTCCCCCTTCCCGTCCTCTCCCTCCCCCTCCCTTCCTTCCTCTCCTCCTCCCCCCTCCCCCACCTTCTCCCCCCCTCCTCCCCCCCTTCCTCCTCCTCAAACCCCACCCTCCTCCTCTCTCGCACCCCACCGCCTCCCTCCCCCCCCCTCCCTCCTCTCCTCCAGAAGAGTCAGGTGACAGGGTACCTCCTGTTCTCCCTCTCCACCGCTGTGATTGGCTCCCTTCAGTTTGGGTACAACACCGGAGTCATCAACGCCCCTGAGCAGGTAGGCTCACCTGCCCCCCCCCCCCCACCCAGCAGCCAATCAGAGGAGGCCGTCTCCTGGGGGCTCATAACAGTGGATATTGAACCCACTGGGCTGAGGGGGCTAGCCCGAGGTAGGGGATCACTAACCTCTCACCAGGTGGTGACCTTTAGAGGCCACCTGGTGACCTCTCACCAGGTGGCCTCTAAAGGTCACCACCTGGTGAGAGGTCACCACGTCACCGGGTGACCTTTAGAGGCCTTCAGATCCGTGTTTCACATTTCAAACGTATCAAACTTTACCAATATAGAACCTCTTCATGGCAGAATAATGTAATCTTTCTTTATCATCTACCCAACCGTACCCCTCCACCTCCATCTATATCATCAACCCCTCCATCACTCACCCCTCCATCACTCACCCCTCCATCATCAACCCCTCCATTACTAACCCCTCCATCACTCACCCCTCCATCACTAACCCCTCCATCACTCACCCCTCCATCACTAACCCCTCCATCACTAACCCCTCCATCACTAACCCCTCCATCACTAACCCCTCCATCACCAACCCCTCCATCACCAACCCCTCCATCACTAACCCCTCCATCACCAACCCCTCCATCACCAACCCCTCCATCACCAACCCCTCCATCACTAACCCCTCCATCACCAACCCCTCCATCACTAACCCCTCCATCACTACCCCTCCAATTCTCACCACTCATCATTCCCCCCTCATCAACAAACCCTCCATCCCTCACCCTCCATCACTCACCCCTCCATCCCTCACCCTCCTCACTCACCCCTCCATCATCACCACCTCCTCCCTCACCCCTCCATCTCTCACCCCTCCATCACTCACCCCTCCATCACTAACCCCTCCATCCCTCACCCCTCCATCACTCACCCCTCCATCCCTCACCCCTCCATCCCTCACCCCTCCATCACTCACCCCTCCATCCCTCACCCCTCCATCACTCACCCCTCCATCCCTCACCCCTCCATCCCTCACCCCTCCATCCCTCACCCCTCCATCACTCACCCGTCCTCCAGAAACTGCGTGCGTTCTTCAACCAGACGTGGATGGAGCGCTACAAGGAGCCCATCTCTCCGGGCACTTGCACGCTGGTGTGGAGCTTCTCCGTGGCCATCTTCAGCGTGGGCGGCATGGTGGGCTCCTTCAGCGTGGGGGTCATGGCCAACCGCTTCGGCAGGTAACACTGGGAATGCTGGGAACAACACTGGGACTAACACTGGGAATAACACTGGGAATAACACTGGGAATAACACTGGGAATAGCACTGGGAACAACACTGGGAATAACACTGGGAGTAACACCGCGAATAACACTGGGAACAACACCGCGAATAACACTGGAATAGCACTGGAACAAC
>OLKM01004203.1:0-24296 GCA_900291075.1 Melanogrammus aeglefinus | reverse complement strand
TGCGTGCAGACAGCATTCGGTCCGACTTGGGGGGGAAAGAGACGGGACTCGATCAAGACAACGGGCGTTTCAAAAAGTATGGGATTTTTTAACTAGCGCCAACAAAAGGGTGTTTGTGCACTCTTCGCCAAAGTGTCGATGCGTATCATAGCAGCCCACGCTATGCCGAACACCTCAAGCAAGCATACAGGCGCCTTGTGGACATGGACCTGCCAGGAAAGCCACCGTAAGTATGGCTCCTATTCATGGTTTATTAAAATTGCCTTAAGTTTAAATACTCTTTTTCATTGTAGCTGCTAAATACCGGCATTAATTTAAGCCAATTAAAAGTTGTCGCCTACTGCGACCTTAGAATTGCCAGTTGAATACGTTTTTACGTTTTAACAATAACGGGCGGGGGGGGAGAGCGCGGCTAGTCTGGTCTTAGTTCTACGTTGAATTTACGGTGCAGTGTTTGTTTCGTGCTTGTTGAGAACTATCCGATATCGAATATGTTATTTCTGACATTATTTGAGTTTCATTTGTGAGGCGGATGCTTTAATACAATAGATAACATTGAGATATTGTGATCACTATAGCTTAAAGGTGTAAGTCAACGGACATGGAATATTTACTGTCTTCATCATTACATGTTAAATGTTAATAATTTATGATGATTTGTTTTGTCTCTCTCTTTCTCTCTTTGCTCTCATGGAAGCAACCAGCAAATAACGATTCCTGCAAAAGAAGGATTGGCTCACCAAATTTGCAGCCTGCTACTTATGACAGTTTCTACAACATGATTATCAAAGACAATGAGACCTCTGTCCAATGCGTGGAAGATGAGGTTTCCGTGCTATGTTACACTTTCCAACCAGGCTCCGTCTCCCTATAAGGAACATGGCTTCATCCAACTGATGGAGAGGAGATATGAGGATGAAATTCCTGAAAGTCTAAACTTGCCTTTCGTCTCCAGTTCCATGGTCAGTCTACAACAGATGCTATGGACAGGGTATTGCCACGGATGCATACTTGGGCAAAACGCTGCCATTATATCAACAATGCATGGGAACTTCATAGCTATAGGTTCTGACTTACTATTGACCTCTTGAAGAGCGACACATGCAGTGAATATTGACAATCCTGGATTGACACGGCAGATTGAGAGGTTTGGGATTCCTACAAGCAGGATCAAGCTTGTGAGTGCGATGACGATGCGCTAATGTCCCTGTGCGCCCTCAAATTGTTGCAAGAAGGCATGCGGAATCTTCAATCACGCTGTGCTGGCCACACATTTTGCACTAGTGAGTGAATCAAAGCATGGAAGAATCACAAAATTAAAGCATTGAGCGGCAAGGATGCATAGGATAGGAACATGTTCAAAAGAAGTGAAATGGACAGTTACACAGACTGAAACGAACAAAAAAAATGGCAAAACCTTAGACACATGCTGATTCAGACAGGTTAGATAATGTAGAATGGAAC
Organism: Melanogrammus aeglefinus; assembly: GCA_900291075.1. NCBI lineage: Eukaryota > Metazoa > Chordata > Actinopteri > Gadiformes > Gadidae > Melanogrammus > Melanogrammus aeglefinus. The sequence goes on along the minus strand of OLKM01004203.1, from coordinate 22,832 downwards.
AGCTCGTACTACCATGATCAGCCGCCTGCTAGAGGAGAGGGGCATGTATCACAGCAACACTCTGAACACAGCACCAGAGGATCACACAGAAGAACAATGATTTCCTCTTGACCATCAGCTGACAGTGCGATGACCTCTGGAAGAAGCTAGACAAGCTCTCAAGCCATTCTGAGTTCGAATGTTTATCCCTTAGTGGGGGTCATATGTGACCCTCTCCCTCTCCTACTCACCTCATTGTAATGTGTGAAGTCTACACAGATGCAGCTTTGACACACCCATGTGCTGCATTTCAGCGGGCTGTATGCAGCGAACGACAATCTCAAACAGATGGCGAGGTTGAGAGGCCTACAAAGATGGGGTACAAACACCACTGTGAATCGCAGCTGCCTTGCGATCCAGGTTTCTGCAGACTGAGCTTCCCTGTCCAGTGAAAAGCTTGCAACTGCATTGAAAGTGCAACCTACTGCACGGAGAAGCAAGAGGAGGTGATGCGAGAGTCTAGCAACCACAGCATACCATGAATGGGCAAACGTCAGCAAGGTTGTTACAGAGAGATGTCTGGTCTTTGCTGGACACATTGCTTTAGGCAGGTCCGGACTCTGAGAACAGTCCAGCCAGAATGACAGTGATGGGACGAGGCAGATGGTCATCAGTCATTCTGTGAGAGAAGAGATTCTCAAGTATTTTTGTGGGAACAGCTCTGCCTAAAGTTCAGATCCTCTGCCAGTGGTGGAAAACAATGAGAGGCCAAGGTTTCCCTCTCTGGCTGTTCTGGGCAAGTCATATTTGGGTGTACCTCGCACATCAACCCCTTCAGAACGTCTTTTCTCCATAGCCTGGTAAACATAGCTCCAAGGAAAGAGCTAAGCCTTGAGCCCAGAACATGTGGACATGTTGACGTTTCTTACACTACACATACACATGTCTTAACCTGACATGATATTAGATTAATATTTGAGTTGCATTTTTGAGCTGGAACACTTTACACTTACTTTTAACATGTTGCACTTTTCTTTAATTAAAGGGGTTTAATAGAATAATAGAAGGGATTTAATAGCAAGAAAATGTATTTTGGAGTTGCATATCTGACAATAAGTCCTCTTTTTTTATTTTTTTTATATCAGTTGGGAGTTCTAGTTTAACTGCAGTTTGCACTATGTTAAATAAAAAGTAATTAACTGAGCGTGAAATGAGATTTGTTCTTTTTTTTGTTGGGAGGAAAATTAATCGTTTTAGATTTAATCGACTAATCGATAAATAGTCTATAGATTAATCCGATAGAAAATTAGTCGTTAGTGGCAGCCCTACTACCCACCTTAATCGAAGACCAATAAATAAATTAACGGCAGACATAACAGTGGAAGAATTGGATAAAGGGATTTCTAAGCTAAATTCCAACAAGTCTCCGGACCGGATGGGATTCCTCTCTCCGAATGGTACAAAGAACTTTTAGGACTGAATTAAAACCAAGCCTCCTCCAATATTATTTAATAAAAGCATTAAAGAAGCGCATTGTCCCCCTACGTGGGAGAGAGCTACTATATCAGTAATGCCCCAAAGAGGTAAAGATAGATTAGACTGGTGGATCATTTAGACCAATTTCTGTCCTTATATGTCGATTATAAATTATATACATCAATCCTAGCAGAGAGTCGAAGCAGTCCTTCCCATGCTTATTCACACAGATCAGACTGGATTTATTTCACCAGAGACAAATTGCATGAATAGTATAAAGACGCTCACTGAGTATAATTAAGCCATATTCAAGAACAAAATTTACAGGCCCTTAATTGGTTAGGTCTAGACGCGGAAAAAGGCCTTCGACTCAGTAATGGCTGTGATGGTTTTTTTTAGTTTTTTAGTACAGGGTCCTTGAAAAATTTGGCTCTCCATAAAATTTTATCAAGAGGTATCAGCTCTCTTTATAATAACCCATCCGCCATATTAAATACTAACGGACATCTATCCAAAATCTATTAAGTTAGAAAGAGGTTACTAGGCAGGGCTGTGGAGATTGTCACCACTTCTTTTTGCATTATATATTAAGCCGCTAGCTCAGTTGGATCAGAGCAAAGAAACAGTATCAAAGAATTAGCATAAATAATGGATGAAACACAAGGTGGCGCTTATACGCGGACGATATTTTGATGTTTTTTTAGTGAACCTTCTGAATCTCTACCTGAATTATTCGAATTTGTAAGAAACATTTGGCAAATATGCGGGATATAAAATTAAACATCAAAAAAACTCAAATGTTTAAGATTAAAACTATACTCACCAAGAGCTTTACAAGACAGATTTATCTTGAAGTGGGACCAAACGGCAATAAAATATATCTTGGGGTATTATTACCAAAAGAAAATACAACTATTAAAAAAATTTAATTTATGACCACTCCTGATAGATCAAATCTGACATCTATTAAGATTGGAATTCTAACCCTTTTAATGAGTTTGGACTCAAGAATAGAATCCATTCAAGATGAATATTTCTTCCTAGGAATTTTGTTTTTGTTTCAGGTTCTTCCCGTGGAATTCTTCCAAAATGCAATTCCACGACTTGGGATAAAATTATTGTCGAGGTTTATTTGGCAAGGGAAAAAACCGAGAGTGCGATTCGAAGACATTGCAACTCCCGAAAAAAGAGGTGGGATGGGGGAGGTTCCTCATTATGAGGAGATTATTTTTTACTCAACCCAAATTAGGCCCTTATTGAATTTAATGCAATCAGGATACTATAATGCAAGGTGAAGGGCATTGAAAGAGTTTAATTAAAGATTCCCCTATTTCAGGCACAGTCTTGGGAAATAAAGAGTCAGGCCCGAATAATGGATACATTGAAAAACCCATGGCTTAAGTTTCAACTTAAAGTTTGGAATAACAATCAAGACAGAAATATAAATTAATGGATAAATTATTGGATAATTAGGTGGAGTGCGTATGACTCTGACTTTAAACCCAATCAATTAGATCTTAAATTTAAAACATGGATAGACAAAGGGATTATAACACTACTACTCTCACTTACAAAAAAAGGGCAATTGAAAGATTTCCAACTAACTCTAAGAAAGACTTCTCCTTATGAGCAACAAGATTTTTTTTTAGGTATTTTACAGTTGCGTAACTAATTTTGATAAATATGTAGAAAAAAAAATCCAATAGATTTTGGAAGACCGCGTGCTGAAAGAAAATTTAAGGGCCTATTCAGGTGAATCTAACAAAGGTACAGTTTCTAGATTTATATAAAGGTTTCTTGACAAAAAAAACATACTCTACAGAATACATAAAAAATAAATGGGAAAGAGAGGGAAACTTTGAGATGACAATTAGAGAATGGCATAGCTTACTGTGATTCACAATGGAAGGTTACTGGTTCATACACATGGAGGGAGTTCGCATGGAAGTGCTTAGTAAGATTTTTTATTACTCCAAAACTAAAAAGCCCATTACTCTGGAGGAGACTCTAAATGCTGTGAGAGGCTGTGGAAATCGGATGCAAAACCATTGGCATATATATTGTGGGAATGCCCAGGGTTGAAATATTTTTGGTCAGAGGTACATTAAAACAATGGAAAAAAATATTCCACACGAAATTCCTAATAACTTCGAAACATTTATTTCTAGGTAAAGCTGACTTTTTTTATGAGAAATATTGATAAATATTTATTTCAAATAATGATTAACAGTAGCTAAGAAAAACATTACTAGACATTTGGTTGCATCCCGATCTCTCCAGATTAGAAAGAATGGGCAGACACAATTAATGACATTTTATCTGATGGAAAAAATAATCTTCTCACTTAATTTACAAATGGACAAGTTCACTAAGATATGGGAAAATTGGGACTTTGTTTCATGAAAAAGACGCAGACAAATTATATAGATCCGATGGATTAAGGAAGAAAGAAATCTCCCAAACCGAACCCCTCCATGTGATGGATTGTTTGCCCTTTTTATTTGTTTTTTGTTTGTATTCTTATGTCTATTATTTCTAGTCTAGAAAAAACATGCTACGTTTTTCTCTTATTTCTATTTTTCTTATTTATTTGATGTAATAAAATATAATAATACAATACAATGTTTTGATGTATGCAATACTCTATAAATAAAAATAAAATAAATAAAAAAATAATTTGGTTAATAGAACTGATATTTTATAATACAACAGTCTTGCATCTGAAATCTGTTGCCAGCGCAGTTTCATTCTTGCATTATCTTTAATGAAATTCATTGTTCTGAATTAATTTACATTGAAACTTGATTTAAAGAAAATAAATCGTGGTTGAAATCGAAACCGCAATCTCTGCCAGAAAAATCGCAATTTAAATTTTTTCTTAAAATCGTTCAGCCCTACCCTGAAGCAGCTCTTTGTTTAGTGACGTCCCCTGAAAGCTAGCAGCGCAGTCGAAGACCACAGGCAGCTTCTTCTTCTGTGGGTGGTACACCCCATGGTGCGGGATGTACCACACTCTCCCGTCCTGTCGGGTCAGCTGAACTTCTGATACCTTGACTGCGTACCCCTTTTTCAGCATGTCACCTATACAGCTTGTGTATTCTTGGTGAAATCCACTGCTTTTGCTGAGCTTCCTCCTGAGATTCAGCGGACGCTGCACTGCAGCACTTCTGTTATCTGGAACATCGATCACAGGTTTTCTCGTGGGGAGTTTGAATGTAAATAATGCCCATCTGTATGACGTACTGACCCGGATGCAGAGCCGAAAAAACCGCTTGTCGTCTTGTGACATTTCCAGAGTGTCATTGCAACTATGCTCAGGAAAATCTGCATTGTATTGCTGGATGAGTTGTTCTTCAACTGACAGTCAAATCCTGTTGACTGTGACTGGGTGCTGTTCACTGTCGTCTAACTCACTGTCTCTGTGTTCTCTAAGCGGGCCATTAACAATCCAACTAGAACAGTTTTCACAGCATATGGGCGCCGCTGTCTTGGCTGTGAATACATTCCATGGCTCAAAGGCCTTCATGAACATTATTACCTATAAGAAGCCCTTATTTCAGCATCAATGCACGGCAACTTCACTTCCTGAAGATATGGCCACTTTCCCACGTCTCTCCTGTGACGGAATGTGCTCCTTTGTTACCGGGATGCTTTTTTTGGTGAGAAAACCTTAGGCAAGTCGATGAAGTTATCTTCCTGAAGTCCACTAACCTCCAAGTTTCTGAGAAGGGCAACTTTTCACATGTTTAGTTGAACTCATCATAGTTAAGATGAGCTCAGTACTCCTTCCCTGAAGATTTCAAGCTGCCTTGGCCAAGGGATCCGTGCAAAACGTAGCAGAGCTCCCAGGGTCAACAAATGCATACGTTTGCGCACAACTTTACTACCTCTCTTTGCCTTGGACATAAGACTGGAAGAATAGCAAGAACACACTTGTCTCCGGCCCCCATCACAGGCAATTTTCTTCTGATTTAGACTTACAAGTGTGCTTGAAAACTGTTTGTTCTGAAAAAGCCTCCTCTTGACTTTCTGCACTTGCCTGTTGGGGAATGAGCATCCTCTTCTTTGAATGTGCAGCATGCCGGATGTTTTTGTGAAACATACCTGACATGTCATTCTCCTTTTTACAGTCCTTTACTTTACATGCCCTTTAACCTAGGCATCCAAAGCAGAGACCAGCCTTCTTGAATGAAATCAAGCTTTCCTTATGCGGTTTTTCTGCAATACCATGGCACTCACTAGTGTATGATTCTTTTTTGCAGAACAAACATGGCTTATTGAGAGCAGCATTAGATTGGCGTTCCAAATTGCATTCCCTTTTGAATTGGTCATTTTCGCCCTCTCTTTGATGAAGCTACATTAGTAGCAAAGCTGCTTCCTTCTTTGGCCTTTCATGCCTTCTTCTTCCTCCTGCAACTTTGTTTGTGTTCTTTCCTTTCAGTTGAGGGGCCTTGTAAATCTCCAAAAAGAAGGTCTGTGGCGATCTTAGCCTGCTTGTCTCCAAAGGCAACGAGGTCATTGAATCTCATTTCTCCGCCGACTCCTTCCTGAATTTCAAAGGCTTTGCGACCTCTCCTTTTTCTCTGTACTTTTAGGGCAACTTAGAGATGATATATCTCTCATGTTGGTGTGGTTATCAAGCTTGTCCATATAATCTACTTCCTGCAAGGCGTGACGGCAACTCAGAAGGAAAACTGAAAAGTTGTTGTGCCTTTTGCATTCCTCTGACTTTTATTTGCGGCCACTTAAACACCTTTTCCAATAGCGGCAGTGGCGATTTTTCAGTGGGTTGCCATAGCGATCCTCCAACAGGTCCATAGCTCTTGCTGGTTAACCATGGTCAGCAGGCATGTGGCTGACAGCCCTTTACGAGGTCTTGTGGGCTCACCTTTTAGTATATTGCTCTAAAAAGTACAACTTATCTGCACTGTTGTCAGATCTTGATCCAATGTGTGTTGGAACGCTTTCAGAAACGATCTGAAGTCAAGTGGGTCGCCACTGGAACACAGAAACATCCCGATGTGGCAGATGAGCAAACTGCTGACTTTTTACAAGCAGCTCTGTGATATCGTTCTGCTGCTTCATGACGTTGCAGATGTCATTTGCAGCGCTACCTTTGTTGCTGCGGAACCCGCCGGCTGATTGGTAAGGTATTGTCCGCCTTTAGCAACTTAGGTCTAGCTCAAGCGAACGCATAGGACTTGACTGGCAGCTTTACATCCAAATGTTTTGGCTGGGGAACTATTTTCTGCTTGCTGCTGCTGCTCGGAGGGCGTGGCGTGTTTGGCATCATCAGCGCATACTCGTATGTGATATCACCCTTTTCCTGGGCGTCATATTCTTCGTAAATCTTGATTTTAGCATTAGACATAGCCAAAGCCGTTTTAATTTTCAACTCCTCTTGCTCTGCTTTGAGGCTGAGCCTCCCTTTAATTCTAACGCTTGTTTTTGCTTAATCCCAGACGCCTTAGCTTCCAGAGCTGCGCGCTTAGCTTCTTCCTTTAAGTGTGCAGATGACGCTGATGACGCATTGGGAACATCCACTGCCAGACTTGGAAATACTGGAACGTGTCACAAATAGAAACACTGTCCATATGAGCAACTCCAACTTCACATGCTTGAGTAAGTTCGACATCCTTAATCCACACATCATAGCTGCTTGAATAAAAGCTCTCTAAATTTACCTGCTTTAGGGTTCGTACTCCATCATCCTGATCGTCACTCTTTTTCATCCTCATTAAGATGAAGCAGAACTGCGGTGTTACATTTCTTGAAATCCTCAAAAAGTGTTTTGAAATATTCCATCCTGTCTTTAACTTCGTCCAAGTTACGGGCCATTTTCCATTAACTCTTCAACTCTTGTTAGACTTTCCAGTAAGTTGCCTTAATCTTCCTCTTTCTTGCATTAATACAGTCATTCAACTTTCCACTCACAATTTTTTTCTGTGTCTTCGACCGCCCTCTTTTGGTCATCATCCGCCAACTGCACCATTTGCAACCGCTCTCACCGTCGGCTCGCTCAGCCATGACGTAGCCAGCCCCAATCAGCTCACGACAGTTTGCTCTTTTTAAGATATTGGAATTATAAACTAACTAACAGCCAACGTCCAGCCATAAAAGGTAACAATGTATCCACTGTAAATTTAGCACTTTATACTCCCTTTTTTTCTTCTTAGATCACTGTCGGCAATACAAAGTAGTCAGGCGCGCTATCCAACGGCTCCAGAAATTAGCCTGATTCCTCGGGCTCGTTATCCAAACACCATCTGTCCATTTCGAAAGTTTTTGACTTAATGTTATGGCCGACTAACCATAAAGGCCATATAGTTTGTAGGTTATTGTTATTCGATGCTATTTTTTATTCCAAAAAAAACCATATAACTCACGAGGAAGCAGGATAACTTGTGCGGGGTTTATTTATCCAAAAAACAAAATGACAGGTAATCGAAGTTTACATGTTCTCCGGTCCAATACCGAATAGATGTTCAAAGTTATGATCCATTTTGCTTTCACATGTTCATCCAATAGAACATGCCATGAAAACACGACGACGACGACGACGACGACGGTCAAAAACTTATTATCTTCGATCCACACCTACCAACTTCTTCCTTCTAAAAAACCAACATACCGTAGTAAACATTATACTCTAACAGTCATGCGCAGAACCACAAGTGACGGCATTAATCGGTCGTAAAACAACAATAGACAAACGCAAACTGACTAAATGCAAACTAAACATATTAAATATTATTCAAAACGTTTTCCCTTACATATAGATATATAGCAATAAAAATAACACCTTTACAAATTGAAAAAAAAACTTAAAATTGGCTCTTAGACACAGTTTTTTTTATGTCCTCATAATTTGTGCTATAAGTCGCCAATCCAAAATTTCTCTTGGCCAAGCATCATTTCAACACAGTAAACAACAATAATACAATTATTACTTTATTAAAGGTGGAGTCATCAATTCTGGTGAACAATTGATGACAAAATCCACTTTTTGTCAAATCCAAATACCTTTCAGAATTGTGTGTGTGTTCTAAAAAAAATTGGTGTTAATACACAGCCTAGGCTCTGGTAAACAAAGGGGGCCCCACCCTATCTAAGCAACATGGAGTTAACAGGGCCGCGGGGCTGTGTTTTAACACGTGATTCTTTTCAGCGGCACACACACGGAGCAGTGTGGAACGTGAGGCGATATTCACTGATTGACAAAACATTTTTTGACAACAGGCCTTTTCCAGAATTCGCTGACTTCCTTTAATGAGAGGAAAATGTAAATGTTAGGTATAATCCAAGAGTGGAAATAGAATTAAAGTGATGACCCCATTCCCCTATCTCAGTAACTAACATGTACCTCTCTCCTTTTTCCTGTACTCTTCCAACAGCTGAGGATTTGCATATAATTTCTCACTGTGCTTTATGACCCTAGCTTTGGCTGCAGCCTTCTTGCGCTGGTTTTCTGTCAGTCTTGGTAACAATCACAAAAAGCATTCCTCATGATCATTGAAACATGGCCTCATATGTATTTCCTCTAATTAACTGTCTGAAACATTTGGCAACACTTTACAATAAGGGTACACAATAAGGGGGTAATGACATAATGATCAAGTTAATAAAATATTAATTATAGTAATAATAATAACGTTCAATAATTATATTTAACGTCATAAAATATTAATGAAAAAAGCTGCTGATCGTCATTTATGAATTTTATATTAAGATCTTTACCGCAACACAGCTTATCATTACCGATATGCACTTTTAAAGTGCGCGGTAATGAGAAAATGAGTTACGGTAATGAGGTGCTATTAGCTAAGTTAGCAAATAACATGAAATGCTAACATGCTGAACTAACAATGAATTTGGTACATGTTAGAGTCTTATATTGTCATTACCAACACAAACAAATAATTTATTTTTTTATTTAAAGTATAGATAATCACCCCATATCGGTAATGATAATCGACAGTGAAACAGCAGGAAGATTCAACATTTAAAAACATTTCATAGTGTGAGTGAAGATAAAATAACTGACCTTCTGTCCATTTTGAAGCTACTGTATGAAGTGATGCATCATGGGAACGCTTGTAAATTTAAAGTGACAGTGTAGTTTTTAAAGGCAGATGAAGTCGCGTTGCGGTAATAAGGCCTATTGAGTGCAGACACAACTATTTTCAATTAAATAAGAAAATATGTGTGTTAAATACCATTAATATGCATAGTTTATCTTTAAATATAGACACTTTTACATAATATTACATACTTTTGTTTCATTTATACACAAAAAGGACTTTTTAGGAAATTAAAAAGATCATTAGAAAAATGGACCCGGACACATTTCGGTAATGAGAATTTACTTGGATATTTTGTTTAATTATAATGAAAATAATGCTTAGATTACAAAAAAATCATTTGTCTCTAAAGAACCATTCACTCTCTTTATAAAACAGTCTATATTAATAATAATAAAAAGTTGTTTTTGGTAAATATGACTTCACTTTGGCTTCATGAGAATCATAACTCCAATGTATTTTATAAACACTAATAATACAATGGGCATGCGGGTTAATGTCAAGCGCCATGACGTCTCCACCTCTGCGTCTACGTGCCGGTCCACACCGCGTCACTGGCCCTGCGTAAATCTGTTGACCTTCGAGGACATTATTTTGGCATTGTCATGGTTTCATATATTTTTGGGAGATTCTGAACATTAGTAGCCCCATCATCTTTTTCTCTCGGTTGAATGATCGTTCCCACCTCCAGCAGTGGGAACGCCGCTTATACGCACAGTGGGTGTGTGTCGTCAGGATGTTCCGTTATCCGGGGGCTGGGAACTCTTTATAAAGCTGGGCCGCTATCCACTGGGCTGGCAAAAAGTTACGCTGGACTTAAGAAAGCTTCCCGTTGTGTGATCGTAGCTGTTTTCAGGAAACCACCCACTCTGTCCACCACTGGGTATCCCTGCTGAAGCCTGAAGAGATAGCATACAACATATCCCCAGGCCTCAAGGAGAACCGCTCCCATCACACTTTGATTTACCTTTCTGCGGACCCCGGGACTCCCCCAACATGAATCTAATGTTTCTATGTACAGGCCTACTATTCGGATGGTCCAACGGGGTGTTTGGAAAAGGTGAGTTTCATTTATTTTTATTAATGGTCTCATCGATCACGGAGATTATCAATATTACGCGGGCCCAATGAGACAGGCCAAATGTTGCGTCGCTTAAAATGGTTTAATATTTGTCAGTATAGAATTAGGCCTATATCTTCGTACATTTGTGGACTAATTTTGATAAACGAAAATGTGGTATTGGCTCTCATAAAAAAAAATGTTATATAAATATATAGAACGTGATATATATATATAAATTAAAAATGAACAATCCATTTCACGAGACAATTTCTGACGACTGGTTCTTGTTCGATTAGTCTGTTTAATTAATTTGTTAAATGTTCCAAATCCTTGATTTAGCAAATTGGCTTTAATCATACATATTGCTTCGGCCTTCAAATCCCATAAAGTTTTGAACAGTGTTGCTGATGGGACTGATTAAGTTTCTTGTTGGCTGCTTTGAACCCGTTTGAAATGTGAGTGTTGTGGTCTTGTGGCTCACTCTCTCATGTTGTAGACCTCTATTATAAGCGAGTGTTGTCCGGCCGATAAGCTCTATCCTGCGGGGCCCCTGTTTTGATAACGCGGCCCCTGGGAGGGGACCTCGCGGCCCACCAGTTCTGGCAGAGCGGGGTGTCTGCACTTGGCCCTGGTCTGATGGTCACCTATAGGCCCTTGTTTCCTGGAGTTGGGTTTCTGCGATGTAGTTTTTAATAAAAAATAATAGAGGGGGTCATGACTAAGTCCAGAACAGGAACCGGGGTTAATCAGGCTGATGGCTGAAACCCGCGTCCCGGTGGAGACGCGGGAAATTGTGTTGTTTTTTTTTTCCAGGGCTAGTGTTTGTGTGTTTCATACATTGATTGCAATGTCCGCTATGTGTTATCTCTGCCAAAGATAAACAGGGGTTATTTAAATATCGATGTCCCCCTTTTTTTTTAATCATAAAGCATCTTTCTCATAAAAGTATCCATACACTTAAGGCAAAGGGGTGAAAGTTTGGGTTATGGTATTGGTTTGCTCTGTTTTATTGAATAGGCTACAAATAAATTAATGAATCCGAAGAGATTTTAACACATTTATGAATTTTATAGAAAGATAAAATGGCCCTCTCTAAATTGTCATTGAAAATATTATTTAATGCATCGGCTATACTGTTCGTTTGATATGTTGCTGTAAATCGTATTCGGAGTTATTCATTACCATATTAATGGTTGTCTGATGATTTCAGTCTCCTACATATTTATAGGCTACATTTTGAAATAAGTTGAAAGGTCAGAATGTCAGGTCCGAGTTTTTCTTCTGAACTAATTTACAGTCGAACTGCAATATTGCATTAAAATGTTTTTCTTTTAAGAGATTTTAAGTAAAGCCACTCGAAATTCAATTCAAATTAGAAATTAATGGAAATAATCCGATAGGTTTTTCATCTTTGTTCAAATATGGCCTGTCTTTGCAAATTAATTACCTTTTGTAATAACTAATTTAAAGTCGTCCATCTTTTTTCGGTAATTTAAAAATAGCTAGAATATTAAACTTCATACATAGATAATAAAACATTAAAATAATATAATAAGTTATACACTGTTTTATAATGCCGCAGCGAGCTTTTAAATAATGCAATGCTAGGCACATTAAACCTCAATAATAAAATAATAAAAACAACATTAGACATGTCCAGCTTGGATAAAAATATTTCAACGATATCTGAGAGACTGCATCAAACAGAAAGCAAGGAAAAATGGAACCAATCATGTGGGGCACATCCCTCAATGTGTGTGTGGGTTTGTGTGACACACACACATGCATGCACAAACACACACACACACACACACACACATAGACACACACACCGGGTAGCAGCCCAGCCACGGCTCACGCACGTTGTGTCCCATCCCGAGCAGAGGGCAGGACTCCACAGAGCGTTGTGTGTGTGTGGTGCGCCGGAGCACCCACCGCCGTTCTTCTGCCTGGGAGTCGGGGGCGGAAGGAAGGAGGGCGTCCCGGGCCAGCTCCATCTCCCCTCCATGACCCTCCGCCGCTGCGCTCTACGTGATTGAACAACAGACCTGCCTACGCATTTTCCACACACAAGTGGTCAAGTGGGCCCTCGTCCGTCCATGTATCTTCCAGAGGGCCAGTAAGGGGGCCCCACCCCTGGTGGTCTTCTGCACACTGCGGTCCTGATGTGTCCTGTACACCCATGTGGGGGAGAGCTCGTTACTCTGTTCTGTTCTGTGCTTTAATGACTTCATCTGCCATTTTGTCATTTGTCACGCCATGAGAGGAAGTACTTGTTGAATTGTATTTTGGGAGGTGTTTTTCACACCATGCCTGTTCTGTTTGTAGTGACATTTACCAGAATATAGAGAACTTGTGGTCCAATCAATGAAAGAGAAAGCCCCACATTCAACCCGTCGTCATGCCCCTGACACCAGGCTCACTCCGCTCCATCACGTGTTCTCCTCTGTAGCTCCTGCAGATAAAGGGCCCAAGGGGAAGTTCAGCGTGCCCGCTCTGGACGTCAAAGATGATCAGCTGATCCTGCCTGTCAATGACACGCTGCGGCTGAACTGCAGGTGAGGTGGATGACAATAGCGATTGTCTGGATTGGTTCACTGAGTGATTGATTGGACATAGATGCAAACATACCTATGTACGCAAGCTTGTTCCTCCCCCCCCCGCCCTCACCCACACATGAACACACATAACACAAACACACACACACAGACACATGCATACTTCGCTGCAAGATGACACAACATTATTCCAGGTTCACACAGTATATTGGAAAAACTGTTATAAACAGAAACAAAATACTTTCCATCTGCTCAAATATGGGCAAGCAGGGACATTTTTTCAACAGAACAATTTAATGTACTGTGCCGTGACGTTTTGGTTGTGAAATAATAAAACCTCTTAGAACAGAATAGAGATGTCTTAATACGTTTCCTTTCCAAATAGATGGACATAGTTTGATTAAAGTAAACAAGATAAAGATGTAAAGCTATTACAAGCCTGTAAGCCTACACCATAACCCCACAAAAGACTTGATGCTTACGCTGTGAATCTGCCCAAATATCTCCACAAACCACCAAATATCCACCTGCCTGCGTTCACATCCCATTGACCCCCTGACCTCTGAGAGCATGGGGCATTGGGATGCTTAGGTATGATGTTGGTAGTAATGTTTTTTTGGTCATTGTCTAGTTATTAATCCTGAAACGATTTGTCATTGTCGGGAGGCATTGTAGTGTGTTTCTCATTGTGGTACATGGCGAAACAAAGTTTTTATTTACCTTAGTTACATCTTACTTACTATATAATAACAGGCTGTCGGACAAGTTACTACTCCGCCACACTTGGTCAAGTGCGCATGTGCCAAGCAGCCCGTAGCTCACAAACACGCATGCACTCACACACACACACACACACACACACACACACACACACACACACACACACACACACACACACACACACACACACACACACACACACACACACACACACACACACAGCTGAGATGTTATGTCTATAGACTACACTTTTTTGCAAAACTTTTTATTAACTCTTTGCTATTTATTTTTAAATATTACTCCCTCCTTGAGCATCCCGCACTGTCTTGCGATATTGATATCCCCCCTTCCCCATTCCGACTGTTTTAACGTCCTGCCGTCGACAAACTCTCACAGGTAAGACGTTGTCTATAGACTGTAGAAATTGCGGTAAAAGAGTTAAAGAGACAATTTCTTACGTCGCCATTGCAATGTCAGGTCGTTTATTTTATAGATATTCATATAGAAACCTCTAAATTCAAACATCAACACACAAGTCGCATGTTATTAAAGAGACAGCGCGAAAACATGTCAATAACGCAGTATGGGGAATTATGTCTATAGAGTCCTAGAGGCTACACTTTGTTGCTGAAACATAATATTTCTACTCTCTCTTGAGTCTCCCGAAATGTCTTTCACTTCTTTGTTGCTCCAACGAAAATGTTCTCTCCTCCCTGAGCCTCCAGGAAATGTCTTCTGGTATTGATATCCCCCTGTGTGACTGCCAATATATGGAAACAACATATCCTGACATCTTTTCCCTGAAAATCTCCTGAATAATACTACCCTTGACGAAGTATTTTCTCCGAGGAAAATTGTTAATTAACTCTATATGTGAATGAGTTAAAAAGTCTGTAATTCTCACAACGCTTGATTGAGCGTGTTTGATGACGCTTTTTGGTATGTGAGAGAGTGGTCCCCTACTAAATGATATCAGCCCTGGTTCCTTTATTCGCTGAATGGTTTAAAAATATTTAAATGTTGGCACTGCTTTTTAAGAGTCATTTTTGGTGAACGCTAAAAGATAGATCTTCTTATCATAACCCCTAAAAGTACACATCATACAATAAATTACAGTACATGAATTCATAGTTGCATGCATACATAGAAAATGTTTATTATAATTGACAGTTAGCTGAACATTATAGGGTCCCGTCCTTCCACTCCCTGTTATCTCAGTGAAATAGAAATCAAATGCATTGGTCCCAGTGTTTGTTATATGTGATATAAAGCAAAAAAATACACTCCCTTTCTCCGGTAATGCAGTCGTTTTGCAACGGCTTTCTTCTTCGTCATTTCTTCCATTTATCTCTAACTCATGCCCCAATCTTTCATCGCTCGATGCTTCGGATTTTGTGGAAGCAACGGAACATGATGCATCGTTTTAGCAACATTTAAGATGATCGCGATCGCGATGAGTTCTTTCCGGTTCTTGCTCCATTTTTGTCTGTGGTCAAAACCAAAACAAGATACAGTGACAGAGGCCGCACTTATCCCGCCTCTTGCGGGATAAGACCCTACATATCCTGCCCCTTGCAAACCCACCCCCCTAAACTCCCTGGTTGATTCTACTGAAGCGATATTGATGCAGAGGACTTTTCTCCATAACATATGGAGAAAATGATTATGCTTGCTTTATTAAGTAATAGGAACCAAAATGCTACACATTGTAACATCATAGGCATAATGTTATATTATGCACCTGGAACAACATCCATCACACGGTTTTCTGATGATCCTGACCGACCATGTTGACCCAGGGTCGCGCGGAGGAGCTGGGCGTGGGCTCCTCCCCGAGGGGGGCACAGGGAGCGCGTGACGCGGCGCTTGGAAGGCGTCGCGCTGCGGGCCGGAACGGGCCAGCATCCCTGCGCGGCCTGACGGCTGGCTGGAGCCCCGCCCTGCTGCAGGAGCATCGGCGCAGGACACTACGGCGCGCTGCAGCGCTGGCACGCTACGCGCCACACAGACGTCTCGTTACATCACAGCAGGAGGGCCCGCCCCGCCGACAGGAAGGCACCGTCTACGTCTACAGATGCACAGGTTGGAGGGCCTCCGCCAGCGGCCGCACGGTCATGGCGGCGCCGTGTCACACAACGTCACCTGTTGCCACGGTGTCCCACAATGTGCAACGCTATGTGGCCCTTCAGTTTGTTATGTTTGATTTGGATGTTTAAGTGTACGTGATGTGAGTATGCAACATGTTAAGGCGTCATGACACATGAGGAAGGGAATGTTGTGTTTGACATGGTGAAAGTGGGTGATGTACTGCATCATACGGTCATGAACAAATAAATGATGGTTGAGATTGGGATGAAGCCACATGATGGAAGACGAGGATGGAGACCTCATGATGGTGGGATGAGACCTGCCATGATGGTGGATAAGAGAATGAGACCTCATTGATGGTGGATGAGACCCTCCTGAATGAGTGTGGATTGAGGAATGAAGACGCTCATGAGGTGGAATGAGACACATGAATGGTGTGGATGAGACTCGCGTGAAGATGAGGATGAGACATCAATGAATGGAAAGATTTGGGAGAGACATCATGATGAGTGTGGATGAGGATGAGACCTCATGATGGTAGATAGACCTCATGATGGTGGATGGGGACGATCCTGATGGTGGATGGGGATGAGACCTCATAATGATGGTGGATGAGACCTCATGATGGTGGATGAGACCTCATGATGGTGGATGAGACCTCATGATGGTGGATGAGACCTCATGATGGTGGATGAGACCTCATGATGGTGGATGAGACCTCATGATGGAGGATGGGGATGAGACCTCATGATGGAGGATGAGACCTCATGATGTTGGATGAGGATGAGACCTCATGATGGTGGATGAGGATGAGACCTCTTGATGGTGGATGAGACCTCATGATGGTGGATGAGACCTCATGATGGTGGATGAGACCTCATGATGGTGGATGAGGATGAGACCTCATTGTGTGGAAGTAGCTCAGGAGGTAGAGCGGGTTGACTGGTAACCAGAAGGATGCTAGTTCCATCCCCGGCTCCTGCTATGCCTAGAGTGTTGTAGTGTCCCCCTGAGGCGCTGCTGTCCGGCCTGGCTGTCGCCCTGCTGGTTGCTCTGGTTTGCTGTGTGAGTTAGTACATGAATGGTTGGAAGTCATTTTTGGATAAATATGTTCCTGTTCCTTCAAGTGTTTATTAGCTTACAAAGGGTTAAGCATTACTCCATTCCCCATGTGGGGCTGGATGAGACCTCATAATGGTGGATGAGACCAAATTATGGTGGATGGGGATGAGACCACATAATGGTGGATGGGGATGAGACCTCATAATGGTGGATGGGGATGAGACCACATAATGGTGGATGGGGATGAGACCACATAATGGTGGATGGGGAGGGGATGAGACCTCATAATGGTGGATGGGGAGGGGATGAGACCTCATAATGGTGGATGGGGATGAGACCACATCATGGTGGATGAGACCAAATTATGGTGGATGGGGATGAGACCTCATAGTGGTGGATGGGAGAGACTATTCTTCCAATTTCCTCCCTGCTTTCTCTTTTTCCCTTGCAGTCACTTTTACAATTGTACTTGGAATATGAAATACATATTGAAGTTGAAAATATTGAATAGTACCTAGCCCCCCCCCCCCCCCCTCTCTCTCTCTCGTCTCTCTCTCTATCTCTCTCTCTCTCTCTCTCTCTCTCTCTCTCTCTCTCTCTCTCTCTCTCTCTCTCTCTGTCTCTCGTCTCTCTCATCTCTCTCGTCTCTCTCCCCCCACTCATTGTTTACATCCCCTGGCTCCAACAGGATGTCGTGGGCGCTAAATACAGACCAATGCCAAGCAACCAATCATATCTTTAGGCTGTTTGTCTCCACAGCACATCCTTTTAGATGTCTCTGGCACAGTTTCACCTGCCACACCTCCGACGCCTCCGACGCGCCCCCACCCCGTCACACCTCCCCTTCAAAGTCTCTTTCTGGGCCCAGCCCTCCCCTTGATTCTAAATTTAAAAGCTGTGTCTCCGCCGTTGCGGGGTGAGCGAAGCTCCTCCCTGGCAGGAATAGCCGCCTGCTGAAAGCCTTGAGGTCCCGCGGCCGGCCTGTTTCCCACAGGGCACGGGGCTTATCTGCTCCCCCCAGCGCTGCCTCCAGCATCTGTCCTGGGGGAGAGGGTGCAGGGAGCTGGTGGGCCGCTTGGTGGGTGGTGGTGGTGGTGGTTGGTGGTGGTGGTGGTGGTGGGGGGGTTAAGGTTGACTCTCTAAAAGGTGAGGGTGTAAGTGGTTGTGCAAGAACGTGTATGCATGTGTGTTTGTGTGTGTGTGTGTGTGTGTGTGTGTGTGTGTGTGTGTGTGTGTGTGTGTGTGTGTGTGTGTGTGTGTGTGTGTGGTGTGTGTGTGTAGTGTGGTGTGATGTGTTGTGTGGTTTGCAGCGTGCGTGTGTGGTTGTGTAGAGCTGGAAATAGAGAGGATGCTTTGTGGAGGCTGGTGTGTCTCGGCCGGCAGGAGAGGGCAAGGAGCTGTATGGTTGTGGTGGTGTGGTGTGTGGTGTGGTGGTGGTGTAGTGTGGTGGTGGTGGTGTAGTGTGGTGTGGGTTGTGGTGGGTGGTGGTAGTGGTGGTGGTGGGTGGTGTGGTGGTGGGTGTAGTGTGGTGGTGGGTTGTGGTGGTGGTGTAGTGTCGTGGTGGTGTGTGGTGGTGGTGGTTGGTGGATAGTGTGGTGGTGGTGTGTGTGTGGTGTGGGTGTGGTGGTGGTGTGGTGTGTGTGTTGTGGTGTGGTGTGGTGTGGTTGTGGGATGGGGTTGTGGTGTGTGTTTGTGGTGGTGGTGTGGTGGTGGTGTAGTGTGGTGTGGTGGTGTGGTGGTGTGGTAGTGTGGTGTTGGTGGTGGTGGTAGGTGGTGGTTGGTGGTGGTGTAAGTGTGGTTGTAGGTGGTGGTTAGTGTGGTGGTGGTGGGTTGGTGGTGGTGTAGTTGGTTTGGTGGTGGGTGGTTAGTGGTGGTGGTGTGGTGTGTGTGGTGGTGGTGTAGTGTGGTGGTGGTGGTGTGGTGATGGTGTAGTGTGGTGGTGGTGTGGTGGTGGTGTGGTGTGGTGTGGTGTGGTGTGGTGTGGTGTGGTGTGGTGTGGTGTGGTGTGGTGTGGTGTGGTGTTGTGTTGTGGTGGTGGTGTGGTGGTGGTGTAGTGTGGTGGTGATGGTGTGGTGGTGGGTTGTAGTGGTGTGGTCGTGGTGGTAGTGTTGGTGGTGGTGGTGGTGTAGTGTGGTTGTGTTGGGTGGTGTAGTGTGTGTGGTGGTGGTGTGGTGGTGGTGTAGGTGGGTGTGGTGGTGGTGTGGTGTTGGTGTGGTGTGGTGGGTGTTGGTGTGGTGTAGTGGTGGTGGTGTGTTGTGTGGTAGATGGTGTAGTGTGGTGGTGTTGGTGGTGTGGTGATTGGTTGGGTGGTGTAGGTGGTGTGGTGGTGGTAGTAGTGTTGTGTGGTGGTTGTAGTGTGAGTGTGCTGTGGTGGTGGTGTGTGGGTGGGTTAGTAGTGCGTGTGGTTGTGGTGTGGTGGTGGTGTGGTGTGGTGGTGGTGGTGTGTAGTGTTGGTTGTGGTGGTGTGGTGTGTGCTGCTGTGGTGGTTGGTGGTGTGGTGTGGGTGGTGTGGTGGTGTAGTGTGGTGGTGTGGTGGTGTAGTGTAGTGGTGGTGGTGTGTGGTAGGTGGTTGTGGGTGTGGTGGTGTTCTGTAGTAGTTGTGTGGTGGTGTAGTGTATGTGAGTGGGTGTGTGGTGGTGGTGTGGTGGTGTTGGTGTGTGGTGGTGGTAGTGGGTGTGGTGGGTTGTAGTGTGGTGGTGTTCTGATAGTAGTGTGTGGTGGTGTAGTTGTGGTTGGTGTGGTGGTGGGTGTTGGTGTGGTGTGGTGGTGTAGCGTGGTGGTGTTCTGTAGTAGTGTGTGGTGGTGTAGTGTGGTGTAGTGTGGTGGTGTAGTGTGGTGGTTCGTTCGTTGAGAGTAGTGTGTGGTGGTGTAGTGTGGTGGTGTTCTGTAGTAGTGTGCGGTGGTGTAGTGTGGTGGTGTTCTGTAGTAGTGTGTGGTGGTGTAGTGTGGTGGTGTGTGGTGGTGTAGTGTGGTGGTGTTCTGTAGTAGTGTGTGGTGGTGTTCTATAGTAGTGTGTGGTGGTGTTCTGTAGTAGTGTGTGGTGGTGTAGTGTGGTGGTGTGTGGTGGTGTAGTGTGGTGGTGTTCTGTAGTAGTGTGCGGTGGTGTAGTGTGGTGGTGTTCTGTAGTAGTGTGTGGTGGTGTTCTGTAGTAGTGTGTGGTGGTGTGTGTTGGTGTGCGGTGGTGTAGTGTGGTGGTGTTCTGTAGTAGTAGTGTGTGAGTGGTGTATGTGTGGTGGTTGTAGTGTGTGTGGTGTAGTGTGTGGTGGTGTTCTGTGTGGTGTGGTGGTGGTGTGGTGTGGTAGTGTAGTGTGGTGGTGTTCTGTAGTAGTGTGTGGTGGTGTAGTGTGGTGGTGTTCTGTAGTAGTGTGTGGTGGTGTAGTGTGGTGGTGTTCTGTAGTAGTGTGTGGTGGTGTAGTGTGGTGGTGTTCTGTAGTAGTGTGTGGTGGTGTAGTGTGGTGGTGTTCTGTAGTAGTGTGTGGTGGTGTAGTGTGGTGGTGTTCTGTAGTAGTGTGTGGTGGTGTAGTGTGGTGGTGTTCTGTAGTAGTGTGTGGTGGTGTGTGTTGGTGTGTGGTGGTGTATTGTGGTGGTGTGCTCTAGTAGTGTGTGGTGGTGTAGTGTGGTGGTGTTCTGTAGTAGTGTGTGGTGGTGTAGTGTGGT
Organism: Melanogrammus aeglefinus; assembly: GCA_900291075.1. NCBI lineage: Eukaryota > Metazoa > Chordata > Actinopteri > Gadiformes > Gadidae > Melanogrammus > Melanogrammus aeglefinus. The sequence continues at coordinate 2,148 of OLKM01004203.1, read as the reverse complement.
GGTGTGTGGTGGTGTAGTGTGGTGGTGTGCTCTAGTAGTGTGCGGTGTAGTGTAGTAGTGTGTGGAGGTGTGTGTCAGTGTGTGGTGGTGGCGTGCTCTAGCAGTGTGCGGTGCTGTAGTGTAGCGGTGTGTGTCGTTGTGTGCTGTCCTGTCGGTGTCTCCTCCTGTCTGGTCGGTTCTGGTCTGGACCGGGCCCCCCCCTGCACCGTGCAGGCTCCTGTTTGGTCAACAGGGCCCCGGGGACAGATAAATCGCTCGGGTCAGCGTGTCCATTAAACTGCACACCCCCCCCCCCCCCAGTCTTCCATGAGGAATCAAAGCGAGGGGAGGAAGCCGCTGTCCACTGGTCCTTGGGGTACTTTTGTTTGAATGTTCAGAGATCGAGCTTTCCTCGAACAACACAAACGAGAGAGCGGGGCCACGCGGCCGACAGCTCAGAGAGCAGCACAAGGCCTAGAGAGAGGGCTTGTTTTAGGCCTCCCACAAGCCCAGCAACGCAGCACTCACCCTCCCCCCTCGGGGTCTTCAGGACTGCCTCCCCAAGACCTGCTGGATGTTTACTTTCCTTTATAGTCCACAATAATACCTGTGTGTGTATCTGTGTGAGAGTGAGATGGACAGCAGTAGTGTGTGTGTGTGTGCGTGTGCGTGTGCGTGTGTGTGTGTGTGTGTGTGTGTGTGTGTGTGTGTGTGTGTGTGTGTGTGTGTGTGTGTGTGTGTGTGTGTGTGTGTGTGTGTGTAGTGTGTGTGCGTGTGTGTGTGTGTGTGTGTGTGTGTGTGTGTGTGTGTGTGTGTGTGTGTGTGTGTGTGTGTGTGTGTGCGTGTGTGTGTGTGTGTGTGTGTGTGTGTGTGTGTGTGTGTGTGTGTGTGTGTGTGTGTGTGTGTGTGTGCGTGTGATACAATCAAAGCATAATTGTGAGTGACCACCCAGTTGCCAGGTGACCAAGTTGAAGCCTGTTCAGCAGAGTGCAGCTGCTCCGTGCACCTCAAACCACCGCTCGTCCTCATTGTGTGTCCATGTTGTGGTTGTGGGTCCTTGTTGGTGCCTGACCGACGCCGTGCTCTGGTTTCAGATAGCCGGCAGCCATTTGTAAAAGGGCTGGGGGGCCCGGACGTGCTCTTCATGACGGTGGGGCAGCCCCTGCTCATCCCCTGTCGCGTCACCCACCCCAACGTCACCGTCTCTTTGGCCAAGGTAAGCCACCGCTCCGAGCCCGCCACAGATCCCACCGCCGCAGTAGCACAGGAAGCCCTCCCCCATGACTTCCTGTTCCTTGGGGTCCCTCACCCTCTCCACTCCCTCCTCTGTGTGCGTTCTTATTTCCTCCTCCTCGCTCCGTCTGAAGGCTCCCTACAGCCGCTGGCTCCTCCATCAGGGGACAGCCAGCAGCGCCCCCACTCTGGGCCCTCATCGAGTGGGCTCTTATCTCTGCTGCTGGGGGGCATGTTGTGCGGATACGTGTGAAAGTGTGTGCGGATGTGTGCTTTTAAGTGTTTGTGCTACTGTGTGTTGAGTGAGAGGGCTGCTGGGTGATCAAGTGGAAGTGGTCTGTGTGTGTGTGTGTGTGTGTGTGTGTGTGTGTGTGTGTGTGTGTGTGTGTGTGTGTGTGTGTGTGTGTGTGTGTGTGTGTGTGTGTGTGTGTGTGTGTGTGTGTGTGTGTGTGTGAGTGTGTGTCTGAGTGTGCATGTGAATGACTGAACCGGCCGTATGTCAAAGATGTTCTTATTCTTTGTTGTTTTCTCGTCTTTCCCCAAACGAGCGGCGCCTCGATGTCCGGTTGGCACCGGTTCTGCCCCCGGAGCCAGAACACACACACACATGTTCACACACACACACAGACACACACACACACACACACACACACACACACACACACACACACACACACACACACACACACGCGCGTGCGCGCACAAGCAAACACACACACACACACATTGTCGCACACACACACATTGTCGCACACACACACAAACCCACACACAGACACACACGCACACACACACGCATGTGCACACACACACAAACACACATACACGAACACACATACACGAACACACATTGTCACACGCACAACGTGTGTTTGCACATGCACACACACGCAGCCCTCAGGAACAGTGCATGCCAGGTTCCCTCTGATGCCTTCA
>OLKM01004202.1:0-24296 GCA_900291075.1 Melanogrammus aeglefinus | reverse complement strand
CTTTATCGTACGCCGGCTAGTCTATCGCACACCGCAAACACACATTACAGTAGAAGGCGCATTATGTGCACATAGGATACCCGAATGGGCCTTGTAGCATACTCCAACACCTGTCTCGTGTGCCCAACGACCAAACCGTACACTTTCTCGACCCTGTACGTAGTTAAATGGTATCAATACTCGATACACACCCATATTCGTTCATATTCAGCCGAGCTGTGTCAGATCGTTTGTTGGAACATCTCCACGCTCTCTCTGAACGTAGAGTTGCTGATGCGGAAAATCAGAAATATTACTCTAATGCCTCTCAAATCTGGAAACCATTCTGACGAAACCCCAACAGGGTCTCTTGGCGTCATACCTAGGGGACCTGTGTAATTTGTGGGCTGCCATCAAATTAGTCTCTTCCGAACCTGTGTCACTTTTGGCATCCCCTCCTGCTGCAGAAAATGTGTCATGCATAGTGAAACAGCCACACAAATTGTTGTGTGTGTTACACTGGGAGTGTAGAGACTCAATTTTTTCCTGCGAATGATATCATTCATAGGGAATGTTTTTTAACTTTAACCGCACACCCCCTGTTGTATGGACCCCTGTGACCCACCAGCTCTAGCACGTCATCCGTCCGACGGGTTCATTACTTTGCATGACTTGGCGAAATTCTGTCCCTAAAACAATTCTGCATTGTAATCGTCACCTTGCCTCGTGCACACCCGTCTGTACATCAGCTGCGCCAGCGAGGGCCCTCTCAGAACAACGTTTAAGACACTGCCGCTGGCTGTGTAGTGTTGCGATGCGCATTGCTGTGTCTGACACCGTCACCTCTCCCTGATCACAATCAGGTACCTCTTCCTATATTACAAGTGGATACTTCTCAGATCAATGGACTGTTAACCTCGAAACCGTTAAAGTGGGGGAATAGCCTAGTATACAGTTGCGTCAATTATCACCAGCCCCATCCACTACAGGCTCAGGGGTACCACCCACACTACCACCACCGCCATCCTGCATGTATGCCACTAGAGGGGCTCCGCCACCCTCCTCCCTTTCAGCAGCCAGGGGGTCCTGAGCACCCCCGTCATCACCCTGCGATGCCTGCAAAACATCTATCTGCGATGCTCTGTCTAGCCCCTCATGCATACTGGTCATCCAACCCCCAACAGCGTCTAGCACATCTCTGGTGCCCTGCTCCGATTATGTATATGATCATATCCCGCATGTCTAAATCCAATAGGGTATCCTGCCACACCAGACCCCTCCCATCAACAGCCTCTGTTGGTTTTCATCCAGAACGTTTATCCTAGCGCCGTGTCTAGAGCCTCTAAATTATACTACCACTCCTGCCCCAGCTGTGTCGTTTACACACTTCCCTAGTTCTCGCTATATCAAAACCCCAATCACAAACGTCTAAACCCCCTTCTCCCCCCTCACCCCCATACCTTACACGGCCTGCATCAGACATATGATCCGTATCAGACGTCTCATCATACCTCGTTAACATTCTCTTCCAAGATCAAACATCTATAGTTACTATCCCCACTATCAGATCTACGCCGTCTCTTAGGATTACCATCTATAGATTTGAATTTCCTTTTTCTAGGACTCATGGTTTTTATTTATAGTTTACAAAAATAGCATATGTAAATAGAGAAAAAAAAGTTAAAATAGACATGTGTTAAAAGAAAAGGTTTTATTGCGACCAGTTTATAGCCATGAAATATCCACAAACGACACCACGCACATAATCAGCGGCGTTGACAGCGCAGGCATAAGCTTTTCCATACTGTTAAGCATCAGAGTCAGCTGTGCACTAGGGCTTGACAGACCCTGGCGTATTTCCCTCCCCGCTGCCATTAATAAGCCAACATTTACGGGCCCACCCTCGCCGCAGCCGGCCGCACACGTGCTCTCTGGCGTTTTCGATAGCCTGCGCGTTTAAACCCCTCACCCTCGCATTCTAGAGTCCCTGTAGTCTACGTTGCCCACGGCAATAGCACTAGCCAAAAGCGTTCTGGCCTGTCGTGCTGCTTCTGATCGGCGGCTAAGTCACGCTTCACCTGGCATGTATATAGCATGTATGTAGTCAGCGACTAACACGTTTACAGTTGCTTAGGGCTTCCCAGTGATTACGTTGGATACTAATGGTATCTGAGTTAGTTCTACAAGACACTGCATTAGCTTCCCCAAGGTTAATTTATCCATACACACATATTACACCAGTTATACTACACCTCCCCCCTCCTCTGCGTTCTTCCAACAACCCCAGAGGTGACCGGTATCAGGCGTCTCTCCCTGCACGTAGGTGTCGGAACTCCACACTGCTTGGTGGGGCGTTGGAAATATGGTTGCGATGGGCCAGAGGGTGTGTCGTGCAGGCTGTGGGGAGTCTGCCTCGCACCGGGACCCCCCCTACGATCGTAGCTGGAGGGGTCTTGCCACAGAGATGGGGTGAAGTCGATTCTGCCCGAATGATGGCGCTTCACCACTATACGCGGCTGTCCAACCATGGGATGTTCGAGGAACTCTAAGGTCTTCGCTGATAGTGTTGTTAGTGGAGGCCCTGGGGTTTTTCAACGATGAAGAATCACCGTCTGTTTTAAATAGAAAAAGAATCCAACATGATCAATATCACCCCTTAGATCATCTCACACTCTGGGCATATGCACTTTTATTAATTTCATGATTTCTTACCATGCTGAATGGTCCCATCCGGTTGCACTGTGACGGTCTCTGCAGGCGTTTCAGCTACAGGGGGCTCGGCCGCAGGGGGCTCAGTCACACCCCTACCGCCCCCTTGCTCAGAGAGATTAGGATTTATGACGGTGCGGAGAATCAGGTCTATAGTCTCCGGAGCTAAAGTTTTCGTTGTACTCTTTTTAGGCCTTTTAAGGGAGGATGGTCGGAAGACCCTTTGCCTAGGGTGAGATGGGTAGCGACACCCCCCACCCCTTTGGGGTTTTTTTTTTTCTTCGACGGGCCGGCGGCTCCTAGGCCCCGCTGCTTTACACTATCCCCCCTGGGCAGTGCGGTAGCGTATCTAGATATACGATGAATGAAAAGAAAAGAAAAAAAAAAAGACCGCTGTGGAATAAGGGCTAGGGTGTTTTAAAAGGTATAAATACATTGATATAATATAATGGCTACTATAGTGTTAATAACATACCGTAGCTACAGCTAGCCCCCACGTTGGTTAGATCGTTAGAGTGGGCCATTCCGGGACCCCTATATTGCTCCACCCTGCAACATATCGGAAACTCAACTATTAGCCGTTTTTCTACATGTTATAACACTATAATGACGACTGAGAATAGAGAGAGATTTGTCATACACCGTAAAATAATACTTACTCAGATCGCTGCGTTGCGCGGTGTTTCACGGCCGCTGTGTTCGTGGCTCCGGCTGGATGTTTACGGATCACCTCAAAATCTTCAGATATCACTGTTGAGAAACTAATCATCAGTCAGATATAGATCACAGATACACGTTGTCATAGTCATGATAAATCCAAAATATAAAAACGGTCAAAGAAATACTTACAGTCAGTCGGCATAATGGCGTCGGACGGAACAATGTTTTCTGCAGTCAATAGAGTTGATTGTTCACGGTAGACCTGGCCGTCTTCTGATTGTCTGAAGCGTAGGCTTTAACGATTTTTATGACATGCGCTCATCACCACACCCGCCCTCCCTCCGCGTCCATACCCCACTGACCAATGGATCATCTCTACCTGTGTCAGAGACGTCTGATTATGCACTTCCCACTCGCCTGTGGGAATGGGCGAAATTTTCCGCTAAAGATTTTAAAAAGTATAAACGCATACATATTAATCGGTGAAAATTACGTGTCGCTGTACGGCTAATTATAGCGTTGTTTGTTTTCCACATCAGAAATAAATGCACTCGTCGTAAAGTTTGACGTATATAGAGGATTCGTAGGAAGAAATAAATAAATAAAAAATAGGTAAGACTTGATATTCTCACAGACACACACACACACACACACACACACACACACACACACACACACACACACACACACACACACACACACACACATGCACACACACCACACACCCACACATGCGCACACACCCACACACACCTACAAGTATCCCGTATAATTGCCATATATGTTTACAAACTTCAACGATATATGATGCCCCGGCGTCTGCTCTTTCTCACGCGCCTCTCCATGAGTGGTAGTGGTCATAAATGTGTCTTATCCTCTGATGAACCACCTCCTAACCCCCACCCCTCCATCCTGTGCTCGGATCCTATCCTGAATACACATGGCTCTCTGTATCGCCGTCTGGGACTCCATAATACACATTAGAAGGGACATAGTCCTTCTACCGTTGAAAATGAGCACAGCCTTAAAAATAAATAGATAGAATAGTAACATAGTATTATAATAGTCATCTAATCGCACTATCCCCCCTGCATCTCACCGTCACCCCTTTCTGCGGTCCATACGCACACACACACACACACACACACACACCCACACCCACGCCCACACCCCCATCCCCACCCACACACACACAACACACACACACACCCACACACACCCACACATGCGCACACCCACACACACCTACAAGTATCCCGTATAAATGTCCTATATGTTTACAAACTTCAACGATATGTGATGCCCCGGCGTCTGCTCTTTCTCACGCGCCTCTCCATGCGTGGTAGTGGTCATAAATGCGTCTTATCCTCTGTTGAACACCCTCCTAACCCCTCACCCCTCCATCCTGTGCTCGGATCCTATCCTGAATACATCCGACTCTCTGTATCGCCGTCTGGGACTCCCAAATACCCATTAGGAGGGTAATTTGCCTTCTACCGTTGAAAATGAACAAAGACTTAAAAATTAAATAAATAGAATAGTAACATAGTATCATAATAGTCATCTAATCGCACTATCCCCCCTGCATCTCTCCGACACCCCTTTCTGCTGTCCATTGGTGGACGCTCATATCATATAGAACGGATACGGCACTATCACGGGATAATTTATGTTGTTTTTCATCTACATAACCCGTCGTCATGAGTTTGCACGTAAGGACTACTTAGGAAAAAATATTAAAATATACGGGATGAATCTTTATTTATTCTCGGAGCGCTATCACCTCCCCACACACACACTCACACCCACACACACGCCACCAAACACCATTACATACCATCACACACACACACACACCACACACACACACACACACACACACACACACACACACATGTCCACACTACCACTGCCGCCCCTCACACACACACACTCAAGCGCATATAAGCACACACACTTTGGAACCACACATGCCCGCGCAGGCCCGAGCCGGACACACTTGCACACACCGACACTATAGCACGTGCCCGCGCACATTCCTTCGAACTTACATGCAGTCCCACCACTTCCGCCACGCATGCGCCGCCCACTGCCGCACACACACCATGGCACGTGCCCGCGCACATGTACGGCCACATTCCTTCGAACTTACATGGAAAAATATATCTCCCATAGATGCCACACTATGTACAACCCACCTGCCGCGCCCCCTGCAGGCCACCGGACGCAACTTGTTTTGAAAACAGCTCAGAATGGGGTATATTATTAACTACTGACGGTAGATGGGGTCTTGCATTGCGGACGTTGCAGAGCCTAAACAACGTCAATATTCATCCTAGAAACACGAAGTCAAGCCAACTCACTTTGCACCACAGCTGCAGGAAATGCATTTTATAGTTCTTATGTTATTTACATTTAAACTTTCTAGCGTTTAGTTGATCAATGTATTAATCCTGCAGTGTATTTTACACCAATACCACATCGGGGATCATTAGCGTCATCATGCCCATGCCCAGAACCACTAGGTAGCAAAATCAGGAAGCAGAAATTGGCAGAACACGTGTTCGTCAAAAAGCTCTAGAATATTTAGTTGCCGGTAGATCTGTTCGGGATTTAGTTGTTGAGCGAACCTTGTATTGCAATTTGCAACGGAGATTTGTTAGTGAACGTGTTATCTCTGCTCTATAAGGTGTCCGGCCGCCATCCCCTATTCACGTGCTTTTGTGTATTGGAGAACCTGCTCAGCAAGCTGCAGTCTGCAACTTCTGCGGGAGGTATGTAAGTATACAAAAAATATTCTCTAACGATGCATAGCTTTCTGATATATATATATAATATATATAATATATATATATTATAGATATATATATATATATATATATATATATATATATTATATCATCATCATCATCATCATCACTTTAAAACCGCCCATAATGACTCAAGTCCATTTACAGTACAATATGCTGAACTTTGACCTTACGTCACATTCAATTCCTTCATACACGTGATCCTCATTTCTTTTCCATATGGTTCCTGGTGTTTTACGCTACTTCTGATATCCTTTTGTGACATTTTACCAGTAGCAATCTGGAGAAAAAAAACACTTTAAAAACCACACCATAATGACCTCAACTCCATTTACAATTATGCCTGACCTCTTTGACCTTTATGTCACATCAATTCCTTTCATACATGTGAATCCTCATTTCTTTTGCATATTGTTCCTTGGTGTCTTAATTCTACTTCTCTGATATCATTTTTGGTGACATTTTACTGTAGCAATCTGGAAAAAAAAACACTTTAAAAACCGCCCGTAATGACTCAAGTCCATTTACAGTACACATATAGCTGAACTTTGACCTTACGTCACATCAATTCCTTCATACATGTGATCCTCATTTCTTTTCCATATGGTTTCCTGGTGTTTTACTCTACTTCTGATATATCCTTTTGGTGACATTTTACTGTAGCAAATCTGGAGAAAAAAACACTTTATAAAACCACCCAGTAATGACTCAACTCCATTTACAATATGCCTGACCTTTGGACCTTATGTCACATCAATTCCTTCATACATGTGATCCTCATTTCTTTTGCATATTGTTCCTGGTGTCTTAATCTACTTCTGATATCATTTTGGTGACATTTAACTGTAGCAATCTGGAAAAAAAACACTTTAAAAACCGCCCATAATGACTCAAGTCCATTTACAGTACAATATGCTGAACTTTGACCTTACGTCACATCAATTCCTTCATACATGTGATCCTCATTTCTTTTCCATATGGTTCCTGGTGTTTTACTCTACTTCTGATATCCTTTTGGTGACATTTTACTGTAGCAATCTGGAGAAAAATCACTTTAAAACCCACCCTATAATGACTCAAACTCCATTTACAGTATGCTGACCTTTGACCTTATGTCACATCAATTCCTTCATACATGTGATCCTCATTTCTTTTGCATATTGTTCCTGGTGTCGTACTCTACTCTTGATATCATTTTGGTGACATTTTACTGTAGGAATCCGGAGAAAAAATCACATTAAAACCACCTATAATGACTCTACAACTCCATTTACAGTATGCTGACCTTTGACCTTATGTCACATCAATTCCTTCATACAATGTGATCCCTCATTTTCTTTTGCATATTGTTCCTGGTGTCTTTACTCTACTTTTGATAATCATTTTGGTGACATTTTTACTGTAGCAATCAGGAGGATGGAGAAAAACCACTTTAAACCGCCCATAATGACTCCAACTCCATTTACAGTACAATATTGCTGAACTTTGACCTTTACGTCACATCAATTCCTTCATACATGGATCCTCATTTCTTTTGCATATTGTTCCTGGGTGTCTTACTCTACTTACTTTGTATATCATTTTACTGACATTTTACTGTAGGAATCCGGAGAAAAATCACATTAAAACCACCTATAATGACTCAACTCCATTTACAGTATGCTGACCTTTGACCTTATGTCACATCAATTCCTTCATACATGTGATCCTCATTTCTTTTGCATATTGTTCCTGGTGTCTTACTCTACTTCTGATATCATTTTGGTGACATTTTACTGTAGCAATCTGGAGAAAAACCACTTTAAAACCGCCCATAATGACTCAACTCCATTTACAGTACAATATGCTGAACTTTGACCTTTACGTCACATCAATTCCTTCAATACATGTGATCCCTCATTTCTTTTGCATATTGTTCCTGGTGTCTTACTCTACTTTTGATATCATTTTGGTGACATTTTACTGTAGCAATCTGGAGAAAAACCACTTTAAAACCGCCCATAATGACTCAACTCCATTTACAGTACAATATGCTGAACTTTGACCTTACATCACATCAATTCCTTCATACATGGGATCCTCATTTCTTTTGCATATTGTTCCTGCTGTCTTACTCTACTTCTGATATCATTTTACTGACATTTTACTGTAGGAATCCGGAGAAAAATCACATTAAAACCACCTATAATGACTCAACTCCATTTACAGTATGCTGACCTTGTACCTTATGTCACATCAATTCCTTCATACATGTGATCCTCATTTCTTTTGCATATTGTTCCTGGTGTCTTACTCTACTTCTGATATCATTCATTTTGGTGACATTTTACTTAGTAGGGAATCCGCCGGAGAAAAATCACATTTAAAACCACCTATAATGACTCAACTCCATTTACAGTATGCTGACCTTTGACCACCAGGAACAATATGCAAAAGAAATGAGGATCACAATGAGGATCACATGTATGAAGGAATTGATGTGACATAAGGTCAAAGGTCAGCATACTGTAAATGGAGTTGAGTCATTATAGGTGGTTTTAATGTGATTTTTCTCCGGATTTCCTACAGTAAATGTCACTAAAATGATATCAGAAGTATAGGAGATTAAGACACCAGGAATATATGCAAAAGAAATGAGGATCCACATGTATGAAGGAATTGATGTGACGTAAGGTTCAAAGTTCAGGCATATTGTACTGTAAATGGAGTTGAGTCATTATGGGCGGTTTTTAAAGTGGTTTTTTCTCCAGATTGCTTACAGTAAAATGTCACCAAAATGATATCAGAAGTAGAGTAAGACACCAGGAACAATATGCTCTGCTAGAGGAATACGCTAGATCACCACAGGCCCTACAAGAAAGCAGTGCCGTCTTGTCTTCTGCTGCCCCGCCCCCCCTCACCACTTCCCTCCAGAAGGTTGCCAAGGATGAGGCAGTCAGCCTCCATCTCGCACGACACTCGCGTTTTAACATGTCATAAAACATACGTGAAAGAAATTGTGAGAAAACACACATATCGGTACTCTTAAGTTAGTTTATTAGCCAAAAAAAATGAAAAAAAATGGGCACTGAATCAAATAAATCGAATACATTTTACCAGTGCAGTTTGTTTCACTGAATTTATTCATCATCCTCCAAACGGGGCCACTGGAAACCTTTATATCCTTGTCCTTCTCCTGCAAACTGCCTCCTTATTGCTGCAACAACACAGGAAGGTATTGCTTTCCGGATGTCCCTGCCTAGAACTCCGTACGCCCAGCGGACCACCTGCCTGTATGCTGGTCAAAAACGCGAGTGTCGTGCGAGATGGAGGCTGACTGCCTCATCCTTGGCAACCTTCTGGAGGGAAGTGGTGAGGGGGGGCGGGGCAGCAGAAGACAAGACGGCACTGCTTTCTTGTAGGGCCTGTGGTGATCTAGCGTATTCCTCTAGCAGAGAGACCATAAGATTTGTTGCATATCCTTGAGGAGAGAAATGTTAAGAACACATTTAGTAACATGGTTGGCTTGCATAAAAAAAGATTGATTCACAAAAGATATTGAGAAACTAAGTGAAACTACTAACCGTTAGATGGTTTCTCCTTGATGGGGCGGACTACCCAGCCACCTCTCCGAAACCGCGGGTAGCGAACGGCATAGCGTGCCTCCACCTCACTGGTTCGAGCTACATCTCTGTTGCCATTGCTGTTGAAATGTAGTGCCGCCAAGAGAAGTCTGAAGGAGACAAGTAGATAGAACATTTAACCCAATGCAGTCTAATGCAACAGAAATAAAATACATGAGATTAATGTTTTCAGTTTAAATGGGTGAAAGACAAGCACTCAACTTTTGTGCACAATATGAAATGCTGTTAGCAATAACATTTTGGTCTGCTATACAACACTACATTACTTTTTAGCCATATTCATTTCGTCACCATTTACCTACTGTTAGTGTTGCACGTGCACAAAAGTACAAAAGTATAGCAATGTCCTGAAATTAAAAAATGTCACAATATCTAATTGTATTATTATCTATACTTTTAAGTGATAACACTACCTGCTGTACATCCCAAGAAAAGAGAAACCAGTGTGTTTTGGAGCAAAGTGCAGAATGAGGGAATGGTAGGCCTCCAGGGAGATCGTCTGATGCTGAGGTGACAATTGTCTAACATCTTTCACCAGTGCTTTCCTGGCAGCTACACTCTCCAGTTTAGTGGCTGCTGGTGATCCTGCATGAAACATTCTGTCATATAGTCGCATCTCATAACAAAAGTAATTATTAGTCCACATGGGGTTATGTATTGATAAAATCAAACTAAACAATTCCTTATCAAGCACTGAAAAAGGTTTAGCCTCAAAACACGACATCTTTTTACATAGGCTACTGTGTTGTACCTGGTTCCAGCCACTCCTTGTTTCTCGCCAACAAAAACAAAAGTATCAACAAAAGTATTGCCAAGACTAATCCATTATAACGTCAAGAAAAAATGTATTTGGAAAATGTACATGCATGGCAGCTACATTTCGATGCAACATTTTTTATAGTATAGGACAGGTATTATAAGACTTACTGTGCAAAGCTCCCGTTCTCGGCGCGCAGATTCTCTGCTAGTGCTAGACACTCCCGCCAGAGGTTGCTGGTAGACTTGCATGCACAGATGGAACAGCTCCATTTGCGAGCCTAACCCACTCTCTTCGTCGAAATCCCAGGCGCAAATTCCGTCAGATCGCCTTGGTTGTAGCTGTCCGGTGTGAAGTTTTTTTCACACAACACCGTGTGTCTCGTCACCGAGGAGGCAGCGAAGTTGCTTCTCTTTGCCTGGACGAAACGTATCCAAGCAGGGAAATGGTTGTCTTTCTTGTTTGGAAATCGGTGGACCCGATGGCCAGAAAAGTTGGAGTTGTTGCATCCAAAACAAACACAACAATTAACCACTTTGAAAACTCAAACCTACTCAACTACAACGATAAGACAAGATCTTTTCTCTCTTACCAACACTCCGAATACTGCAGCAGCGACAATGTTTGCCTGTCGTTACGTCATAGGCCCGTTCTCGAGGAAAGGGGCGTTTTTTCGGTAGTTCACCCGAGATCCGAGATCCGAGGAAAAGGGGCGTGTTTGTGCGTGTCGCTAGGCAACGTCCTCGGACCTCCAAGATAGATGGATAAGAAAACGCAGCATTAGAATAAGCACACTTTCTTCCGTGGGCGTTGTAAAACGTATTTTTTCCTGTGTATTTATTTTTTAATTGACATTTAATTGACATTTGCATACCATATTCTGTATGAATTAAGTTATACAATTAACTTGAAAGTTGCACTTCAAAGGGGATGGCAGGGTGGAACTCTCATTGGTTTATTGCACGTTACGCCCAAAACACACGTACGGGCGCAAAGCTTATTTATACCGCCAACATAATAACGGTTCTATTGATATGCACTGCCCCTGTCAAATAAACGAGAAAGACATACACGTTAATTTTTACACCCAAGACTTTGATGACAGACTTTGATTTGCCATTTGGCATTCTACGAAAAGATGTCACGTTGACAACAGCGCCATCGCATCTTTGTAACATCCAAGAGGATGAATAATCCACGGCGGGGGTAAGTAAACAACTATCTTTATGACAACGGGAGAGCCGGGTCGATTGAAACACTTTTCAGATAAACGTCTTTTTCAAAGACGTTACGTATACAAATAATTTTAACATGTGATCAACAACTCACATGTGTGTTCTCTTAGTTACAAGTGTAATTTAATACATATGTTGGATAATCGAGCTGTTTTTTAACTTTGAACGTAAGTTGACATTTGCTTCAAACCTCCCGCCTAGTCGGGACGTTTGAAACACACATGCGGGACGAATGAAACAGCATATTTTATAAAGAAACTATTGACCTAACTCTTGTTTTTATGCAACATACCGGACAACATACTAGTGTTCTCTTCATTGCTAAAATTTCACATAAATTCTGCATATAATATAAATAGGTTCAAAATATATTTTTTGGCCCGTGCGTAACTGTACGTAATTGTCAAGATGCACATTTCGATTAAAACTCACCTTTCTTCTTTTGGACGACTAAATTTGCATTCAATTTACTTATTTCCCTGTCCTAAGTCATGTTTACGGATACACAGTTGAACATCCTTTTATTTATTTTAAACAAAAAATACCGGGGCTGTGTCTCAATTCAGGGGTTGCGTCCTTCGAAGGGCGCATTTGAAGACCGCATACGTCACCGCGGCGCGTCAAGTGCTGTCCCATTTCGAAGGGTCCTTCGAATGCGGCCGAGATATGCAGCCTTCATTTCCCGGATTTGAAGGATGCATCGGATGTATCCTTCGCGGCCTTACATATCCCAAGATTCATTGCGCGTTGGATTTTTTTCAGTCAGAGAGAGCGAAAGCGGCAGTTGCTGCAAATTACATATTCAATGACAAAACTATGTAAAAACATTTTTTTTATATTAAAATAAAATATTTTATATAATTATTATATAACCGAATCAGAATCAGAAAACTTCATTGATCCCCGGCGGGAAATTGTTTTGTTCCAGGTGCTCCGTATAAATTGAAATTACAAGCATAGAAGATAAGATTATAAAAAATAGAAAGTTATAAATAAAATAAAAGTAAGAAAAAAGTAAAAAGTGGACATCTAAGTGAAAGTGGACATCTCTGAATGGGTTATATAAAACAGCTCCATATTTCTCCTCCGCCGTCCGGTTTGAACCGTTGTCAGCTGTCAGGGTTGCTAGGTGACAGGAGCGGCACGTCATCACGCAAGGTAAAGGGTGTTAACGGCTTGTTACGCAAACTTGAAATGCTTCGTAGGCTAGACCGTCCCATTCCACAACGCTCGTTCGGCCTTCGATGCAGCCTTCGCGGTCTTCGAAGGCCACACCTTCGAAGGACGCAACCCCTGAATTGAGACACAGCCCCAATAACATGACGCCTGTTACGTTTGAAACAAGTGTTTCAATCGTCCCGACAGCGTCTACTGACACTTAAACCTTTTTTTACCTCTAAACGTCAAAATCTCACACTTTAGCACAGGTTTAAGTACTAATTCATCTGTTGTAGAGTCATATTATTATGGCATAAAACAAAAAAAACAACTATTTATTACAAAAAAACTACCGCAGGAAGGATTTTACTTAGCACTCTCGAAAACAGGTTCGCGGGATAACATTTGAACGGTGGGACGTCATTACACGAAATTTCCTAGGGTTGGTCAGTCTTACGCGCTGAACGTAGTGACGAAATTTGACGTGAAAGCCTTGCGTGGTTTTTGAGGAAATCGCTGTGTTTCAATCGTCCCTTGTTTCAATCGATCCGGCTCTCCCCCTACCCTAATTGTCTTTAATATTGTATACATGAGAGAGAACAATCTGATATCGGCTATAGGCCTACGAATGATATTTCTCAACAGTGACTACAATGCTTTTTGATCATTGACATTGAAAATCACTTTTTATTATACTTTTGTAATTACAATATATACCCCTTTTAACTCACACACACACACACACACACACACACACACACACACACACACACACACACACACACACACACACACACACACACACACACACACACACACACACACACAGTGGCGGAGCCAGACTTGTTTTAAAGGGGTGGCACGAGGGAGGCCGAGACTTTATAGGGGGGTCCAAATAGAATTGTTGAGGGGTCGACGCGGGGGGGGGGGGGACGGACGGACGGACGGACGGACGGACAGACGGGCGGGGGGGGGGGGGGAGATACGGACGGACGGGCGAACGCGATTGTCGACAGGGGGAGTGGCGGACGGACGAACGCGATTGAGATGGTTGCTCTGTTGCGTGTATGATCATTAAATCTCTCGTAAATCATTGCCTACATAATGCCTAAACCCCAGAGGGTTAATATAAATATGTGTAAGTTAATATTTTGTGTTTTCTTATTCATGAGTATATTTCTTTAAATTTTCTTTACATTTCAGACTGTGCATTTTCTCAAGCTTTGGAAAGGTTTGTATGGGATGTAAAAAATAAATTCTCTATTAATTTGTGAAATGTCTTTGCAATAACATTTTACTGTCAGTGTACCCCCTGATTTCAATGTGTTGTGACACATGTTTGCATTTCTGTAACCATTTTTTTTAAGGCTCGGAAAAACTTCAAGGACAGTCCAAGAAAATTCTAAAATGCTTAGAAAAACGTGTGGGATTTTGGGGCCATTGTGACACAGCACAGCTGCCATGCTGTTGGTGGTTTTCTGGGCTGATATCTGGTTGAAGACCTACAAATTCCCCAATTCTCGCCTCAATAGGCTGAAGATTAAGAGGTCATATGAAGAGTGGTCAAAGGTAAATTTGTGTAGCTGATATATTAATAAATACACACATTTCCATGTCTTTTTGTTTATATGTTTGTCTGTCTTTCAATCTTGATTGGTATATATAATTTATGTGTAAAATACCCTGTGATGACTTATGTTATGATTTGGCACTATAAAAATTAAGATTTATTGGTTGATAGAAAAAATATAATTTTATTTTTTTTTGGACCATTTTTTCTAAATGAGTGATTTCCTTTGTTAACAGACAGATGCAACAGTCCAAACTCCAGACGAGAGTGGTGATGGAACCACCATTAACCTGTCATCCCAGAATGAGGATGACAGGTTAATGGTGGTTTCATCACCACTCTCGTTGACTCTCGTCGACGGACCCTCAACACAGTAAGGTTAGGATGGGTTTTGTTCAGCTTCCCTAAGGCCGCCTTGATTTTTTTTCAGAAATAAAACATAAAACAATCCATATCTCTCTCCTGTTAAAGAGACCTTAGGACAGTTGTGGACATGAGATGACTGTAACACTGAATTTCTAGTTAAAAAATAATTTTCAATCAATTATGTTTTTGGTACTGTTCAGAGAAAAAAATATATTGTAATCCAAAAATATTTAAATCACATTACTTTTGAAGCTTGAAACTGAAATGACTGAAATGACAGTGTCAAGCTAGCAGGCAGAAAGGTCACATGAGTTACTGTAAAAGCATGGTGACATTGATGAGATTATGAATCACCCACTGTCCAAACCTGTTAAAAATTGTGGCCAGAAAGGGAATTGGCACAGTCACTCCTTTAGATACACTTTATATACTCTTAGAACAGTTGCAGGTGCTGTAAATGTTTTGTGGTAATTTATGTCAGCATTTTTCATATTTCCCACAAAAGTTAAAATCTATCTTAGACAGCTGTTACACCCCCCCCCCCCCCCCCCCCCCGTGTGGAGTCTTGGGGCAAAGGGAGCAATACGTGAATATAAACCCGGGTGTTTAAAGAACAGAAAGATAAGCTATTCAAGCTATTTATTGACTATTTACGAGTCTGATGGTAACACACATAACATCAGACGACACAATACACCATCCATCCCCCCACTGGGGGAGCCAAAAAAAACACCACGGCGCTCTGAGGCGTCAGCTAGAACTCTCTGCTTGCCTATCCGGCCCACCGCCCCTCTGCCTTCGTCCCTGCAGCTTTTATAGCAATCTCCGAGATTGCTGAGCGGCTGCAGGTGCATCCGACCAGTCAGGTGGGGAGGGTGGTACCTGGAATAGTACACAGACAGCCAGCAAGACATACACACGTAACAACAGCATTGGCAGTATTGGCTGTATTTGTGTAACTAATTAGTCTTGGAGGATGCAAGAGGTTTTTTGGTATTGCTCAAGCACTTCAAAGCAATTCTGATTAATGATTCCTTTTTTTTCTTTTTTCTAGAGCCTTGGCATTAACATCTAATACTCAGGCAGCATTCTCATGAATTGGAACTTGGACTTTTAAAAGAGAGATCTTTATTGACAGTGACTCTGAACAATCCTTGGTCTCTGCTACTTTAGTAACTATATTGTATGCTTATTGATTTTGCAGGACACCTCAAACATCAACATTCACAACAGAAAACAGTGATTGACGAGGCCAACCCTTGTGTTTCAGCACTGAGTGAGAGGGACATACAAAACAGTATCAGTGATAGCAATTCATCAGTCACTTCTGACAAGGTACAACAGTCCTATATATACATATATAAACTAATATGAAAGTACAGATGTTGGGGGTCTGACTGTGTCGGGGGCCTATATCATAATTAACTCCACTGGGGACAATAAACTACTACTACTACTAATACTAATACTTTTTTTTCTCTTTTGAAATCTTTTTAAAGCATGAATTTGAAGACAGATCGAAGACAGACACCTCAACAAAAAGCAGTGATGAAGAAGTGTCTTTTTTCAGAGCAAGTTTGCCACAGCAGCCTTGTTATTTTTTTATAGAAAAAATGGAGTGGCAAAGTCTGAGGAACAGTCAGGTTGCACAACAGTTCACCGGGTTAGAATGGACAAATGTCATCTCCAAAGGCATCAGATCTGTCCATCCTTACTGCAGCATTGCCTTCAAACGACACAAAGTGAAGGTCCAAGGATCATCAATGAAAGGACCAATCTTCACAACCAATGGCTACTGCAGGTTCAAAGACTGTGAGGTTCAAGTCAAAGTTGAAGTGTCGGATGAATCAACACTGAAAGCCTGTGTGTTCTTTACTGGAGGAGAAGTTTGCCATCACCATAAAGAGCTAAAAACTAGACCTTTGCGTGCGGATGCCCGCTCATCTTTCGGGGTTACACTTGAAAGCAAGCTTCCCAGGACGGTGTATTTGGAGTCGCTTCAAAAGCTCCCAGAGACAGTTATGGAATCTGGTTGTAGGGATGAAGCTCCAAATCCCATGGTTCTGAAGAACCTTTCCTGTAGTGAAAGGAAGCTGAAAAGGTGTCATGAAAATGAACTTCTCAGTCTTCAGAAAATGCTGACCTCAAAAAGTGGACATGACAATGAAGTGATGCAGAAGGTCATCATGCACCCAAAAGGCGTCATGCTCTGGTCAAAAAAGACAATGTCTGTCTTTCACAAGCGCTGCAAAACAGACATTGTCTACTTGGATGCTACAGGAAGCATTGTGCAAAAGGACAGTGCAAGTTCGCCACCGGTCTATGTCTACGAGTTGGTCGTCAGGAATCCTGAAAAGGGCGCGTCACCACTACCCGTTGCCACATATGTGACTTGTGACCACACAACATCCTCGGTCCTTTATTTCCTACAGGCATTCATGACAGACCATTCAAAAATGTATGGCAAGAAATCATCCAAAAGACCGGTGATGATGGTGTGTGATGGCTCCCCTGTACTGCTTCGGGCGATTTCTTGGACTTTCTGCCAGCTCAACCTGGAAGATCTCATACAGCAATACTATGAGATAATCACAGGTCAATCCACCAGGGAAAGAGTTGACATCCCTATTCTTCATAGGTGTCTCAGCCACATAATGAAGAACGCGAAAGACCTGTGCAAGAAAAAGTAATATATATTTTTGATTTATCTATTAATACATTTAATATTTTAGTTTAGAGTTTTAATATTTTAGCCCTCTGAAAAGGCTTGACAGGAAGCACACAAAAGCTATAACTTGTATTTGTCCTTTGTCTTCTTTTTATTTTTATAAAAAAAATGACCACAGGTCATAAACCTGAAACAATCAAACCAAATACAAAAAGTTAGATGTAATAATATCAATGAAAGTATAACTTCTAAATAGCTCCTTTCATTTTTTAAATAAACAAAACATTGATTCTGTCAGAGCTGCAACAATTAATCGATTAATCAAACAATAATCGATTATTAAATTAATCAACAACTATTGTGATAATTGAATAATCGGTCTGAGTAGGTTTTTAAGAAAAAAAGTCAAAATTCTCTGATTTCAGCTTCTTATGCTAAATGTTTCTTTGTTCCTTTATGACAATAAACTGAGTATCTCTTTGGTTTGTGGACAAAACAAGTAATTTGAGGACATCATCTTGTGGTTTGGGAAACACTGATATTCTATTTTTTAACATTTTATTGACTAAACAACTAATAGATTAATCATTAATGTAATCGACAGTTTAACCGGTAATGAAAACAATTGTTAAAATCAAAATGTCTTTTCAAAAGTAAAAGTATGAATATGATCTAATGATTTTTCTGTGTTTGCCCTTAGTGTCCAAAAGCACTACAGACTGGCCATGCATATATTTGGGCTTCTTGCCAGTTGTGCCTCCCTGCCAGAGATGGATAACATCATTGACAGTGCTACCGTGCTTTTTTCAAGTCCATGCATGGGGCCAAATGTCAACAAACATTTCAACAACCTCCAACAACATATGTTGAAAAAGGGGACTTTTGACATTGACAAACAAATAACTGAAGAGGACTACAAGGTGAAGTTAAAAATCTTGTGATTGTGTTTTTATTGTTATTATGATTAGATTGCTGATTATAGATTCATTGTATACAACTATAGTAGCACTAGTCATACAAAGAAAACCAACAACTGGAAATTAAAGTAAATGACATATACCCTGCCCAAATTCCTCCTTTTGTTACCAAGAGTGCATATTCTATAAATTACTTGGGTTCATTTACATTTGATGATGCACTTATCTCAACCAAGCATCTGATGATATACTAATAACATTATTATCCATTACAGAATGACGTTGGAAGTACACCACTACAGAGTCACTTTCAGCAAATAATCAGCAATGCTTCTCTTGAGGTGGATGGTCATCCAAATCCCTATCATTCACCGACATTCATCCCTGCATTGGCCAAATACTTCCTCCCCCATGCTCCTCTTTGGTCTGCTATGATGCTAGGTATGAAAATCACTCAGTATATTACATGTAAAAACCTGTGAAGTAATAAAAGTCTAAAACTCCGGACCGTTAACAAAAAAAGGAAAGCAAAAATGCCAACAAAAATCAAGTCCATGTTTTGTTTTTTGTTTTTTTGCTTTCTGTGTTTTCATATATATATGTTTGTTTGTTTTTTTAGGGGACATTGGACGACATGGTTCTGGCACTGCTTACCAACATTTCAGCAGGATGTATAAAAGTGTCAGTCAATTGAAAACACAGGTAAAAGATAAACTAAACTAGTATTAATACAATACTACAGCCTCTCTTATACAACTTGGTGTTGCAAAGCAATTACAGAACAATGTGGTAATTTTTTGGTCACCTGGCCTGTGTGGTGGATGTTGCACCTGTTATTGTAGGTATACTAAATGTACACACAAATTAGTGAAGAATCTGTTAAGCTAGCCTGGCAGTTATGAGGATGGACTGGCTTTGTTTGTAATCAGTTAGGGTCCTGATGCCACAACACATATTCAATGTGTTTTTTTTATGAAGTAGTCTTTAACCCATTTTCTGATGTAGTGCAGAGATGTTGTAAAAATTAGAAATAAATATATTGTTAATTATGTTTATAATCCATATTATTCTTGCAGAACTTCACACAAGACAACAAAACACAGGGCATCATGGAAAAAAGTCAGTGGGACCTTAAAAGCATAAGGTTCCAGCGAAGAAAGGTTACCAGGTTGGACGACTTTGTGCAACGGTACCAAGAAATGCATGATGCCTTGCTGCGCGAATACAGTGACACAGAGCGTGTCTCCAAAAAGGTAATTCAAAAAAAAAAGTGTGTGTGTGTGTGTGCGCGCATGTTGGTATCGTTACTGCTATGTTCTATTGAATCCAGGAAAGGCTGCCGAGACAGGATCGCTTTTAACTCACTTTATTTGGTAAAGGTTTTGGTCTATTGTCTATCGTCTATGAAACAAAGGGAGAGGAATGTGTATAACACGCGCGGAGCGTCTCTAAGCTTTGCATCTGCATACGCTGCCCAAGAGATTCTGGGGTCTGATAGCGGAGTCTGAATTTAAATAGGCAGGTAGGGGTGGGCGTGTTCTGTGGATTTAAAAGACCGCCCCCTGACGTTGCAGCCCTTCCATATGTGCTCGGTGCGGCTCCCTTGTGGCTGTGAGAGAATATTACTTCTTAACTATTAAATGTGCTCGGGTGCTCGGGGTGCTGCTCTCTGTGGCTTATGTGAGAGTATTATGGCTGAAATATGTTACATTACATACAGACCGATACGAACTAAATTCAATTTCTAAAATATTAAATCACATTTTTTAGAGCTTCCGAGTGGAGAAAGAAAAGTGGAAACAGAGACGTCAGAGGGCAAGAGGAGTATATGTTTCCCCACTTGCAAAGCCTTTCACATTCAAAGGCCAGGACAAGCAGGTACCGGTATATGTATTGATGAATGTATTATTTATGTAATTGTCCTCAAGGACTTAAAACTTAGGCAATGTGATAATTGACTTTAGTAAGATGTAACTCATACATAGTCTCTTATAACAGGATGTTGTCAAACAAACCGACAAAATTCACTTTGTGAATAATGATGAGAAGACAGTGAAGGAAATGGAGAGGGCCTGCAAGAAGTTACTATCCAATCAACTGCCAGATGAAAGCACAGATGTGTAAGTAAAAGGAAAACACAGCTACTACTCCAGTTTCCCTTCAGGTAGGGACTAATATGAAATGTTTACAAAAAGAGAGAGCCAGATAAGTGCTGTGACTTAGCAAAGTGCCTCATACTATGTTGGGAACTATGAGCCAACACTCTCATTCACCTATAGCATCAATAACACTTGATGTCCTGTTTAAATATTTATTAGACAATCATGTTAAAATGTCATAATGAGTAAAAAATTTATTTACAGAACTTAAACATGACGTCACATCGGATCTCCATCTACATCTGGTACAACAAGTGAGAGTAACAAAAAGGCCACACAGGGAAGTACACCACCATCTTCCAAGGATCAACATCAGAGTGTTATTCTATGACTATATTAAGTAATCAATGAAGTTAATGCATTAATATATTGGATGTTTTGAAATGTAAATATTTGATATAATTATTTATTATTTAATATTCAAATTATATTTCCCTAATGTTTCTGTCATACAGCATAACTAAAAATGGTTACATCATAGTAAAAATAGATGAAGAAAAGTTCATGAATAAGTGACCCCAAAAAAGACCATGACCATGTGATATTTCAGTTTTTCTTTTTAAATAATTTAGCAAAAATTTCTACATTTCTGTTTGATTCTGTCAAGATGGGGTTCTGAGTGTACATTAATGAGAAAAAAAAGAACTTAAATGATTTTAGCAAATGGCTGCAATAAAAAGAAAAAGAGTGAAAAATTTAAGGGGGGCTACTTTCCGTACCCACTGTATATACATTATAGATACCACTGGGCTACACCCAGACAAAAAATAGACACAAATATATAGAGAGAAGAATGTGGGGACTAATATAAATAGAAGTGTGTGCAATGCCAGGATGATAAGCAGTGAGGGTGAGACATAATCACTACTAAAGCAAATACATAATTAATTTGAAGAAAATGATGTACTCTGGACAACATTTGCTATGACAGGAATCATGGTTTTGAAGCTTATGATACAAGGAAAATGCTAAGGCAGGATAATTATTTAAAGGTAAAGACATGAATTATAAATTGCAACTGTCTATGTTTAATTCTTTTTTCTGTCAAGTAGTCTTTATATATATAACCAAAAGGAAAACGTAACTTTTTGTTGACCCTCAGCTAGTTGCTGCATTGTGGAAGAAACCGGACACAGAAGTGGTTGTTTCTGTGGTCCTATCGCAAATCAGAGGCAACAGTTTTGTAATTCACCACAGTGAGCTCCGATCACTCATACCACACAACTGGCTAATAGGAGACGTATGTTATCCATACCAATAGAAGTATGATCATGAAAACATAAAGAAATATAAAATTGATGTAATAAATCTAACAACATGCATCGGATGTCAAATCAGTCAACAAATGAATGGCATGTCCATGCTACAATACCCTCAAGTATTTGCAAAGACGTCTGTTTACATGCATCCACAATTTCATTTGTAATGTTAATTTTTCAGACACAAACCAGGAGATATGCATTAGTTATATTAAAGGCTGAAACCAAATCTAACTTTTTTTTCCTTATTACACAGCAATGAATAATGTTTTAGTTTAAATAAATGTAAAATATAAGTTTGACATATTGTCTGTGTCTCGAATATCTTTTTAGATCATAGAGTGCCTGTACACCACATTTGTAAGTACAGCTGAAATTTGGGCCAGTGACATCTACATAATGAGTCACTACTCTGGGGTGATCCTCTTTGGTGAGAGAGATGAAGTCGGGCGGCAGAAGCTGTCAAAGGTAAATAATGTGCTCTTTGGTGAATAGTTTGATAATTGCTTTGATGTTAGGTGATGAAAAAAGTTAACGCGAGTGTGAACAGTATGATGACCTTTTATCACCACCAATAATTTCTGTGTTGATATATTGTGAAGTTCATTTCTTTTTCAATGTTCTGCAGGTGAATTTTGAAGATTACAAAGCCGTCATCTCCTTTGCAAACATTGGAAGTGTACATTGGAAGTTTCTGGTTAGTATTGCCCAAATTAATTTGTCTTTGATTTTACTCATATATTGGTGAATAAATCATAAATAACAATTACTTTTATTCTGCTTGTTCTAGTACATAAATGCAGCACAAAAGAGTGTCTACTTCCTTGATCCAGCACGCAATGAGCATGAGCTCACAGACTCAGATTTTGCTGCCAAGAAGTTCTGGTAATTATATACCATATATATTCAGGCTAATTACATACATTGCATTCATTCATCCTATTTGATTTTTTATGTAATCCACATGTAAATAAAAGTCAAACTGTAAATTCAGGAAGACGATGACTGCCGTTAATATCTTAATATTACATTTAGTATTTAACAAATGATTCTCACAGTGACTACTTGAAAATGAGAAGGACTTGCCACAGCAAGACGGACTGGGTCGACATCAAGTTCCGAGGAGCCACACTGCAACATCCAGTGCAGAAGGATGGAGACAGCTGTGGGGTAATTGTTATCAAGGTACAGATGTTAATCTATTGAAATACATGTTTGCTGAAATTAGTTTCAGTCTCTATTTTAGTAATCTCCTCTCCCCATAGTCAGATTAAACTGATTTAAAGTCATACAATTAAAATGTGACCAAAACAATTTGCATTAACTATGTCATATTTTTTAGATGGCAGAGGCATTCTTGGAGGCATTCCCTTCAATGCCAACCTTGGATTTTCTGACCACCAAAAAAGAAATGGCCAAGGCACGCCAGCGCTTCGCTGAACTAGTTTTAGAAGCATCAGGTGCATGTCTGCTTTTTTCATATCAAATAATATTCAAATCATAATCAGATACTGTTTTACTCAACATTCACAATTTTTATTTCTATTTCAGTGTTTGACACAGAGGAACATTGTGCCTTGTGTGCAGCTACAAAACCACCCAGCCCAGGGCCTCCCATCACTGACTGGGTAAGTTGTTCTCTTAGTATTTAATTGTGTGATCAGGGATGTTGAGAATATTATTTAAATACACTGCAATATGTATTTGAGAGGGGATTGGGGGGTGGGGGGGGGTGATCCTTACCTATGACCGCAGTGAACCATAACACATACAAATATGGAATGTCTGTCATCAATAGTCAGTGGGAGAATAGATGGCAGCAAACCAACCGCTTGAGCCATTGTTATGCTGTCATCCCAGCAGCCCCACTTACAATGTGGATATTTGTGTTTGCTGATTGATTGATATGATTCTATGGACAATTAATGATGTCAACACAGAGCATCTGAAACCAGGGTAAAGAGAGATGATTGATATAATGTAATTCAGTAGACAGAACCAGCTTTCCTTCTGATGAATGCACTAAGTACTTTACATTTGATTGTTGTTCAGCGGTCTGGTGGTGTTTTTATTATTGCCTTTTTTTCACCTTTTTTTAAGATTTCAGAGATTTTTACATTTTGATGTGCCAAATTCCTTAATATTCCTTTTTTTATTCCTTTCTTAATATTAATTTTTATTTTTACAGCTACAGTGTGACGGCTGTTATCGATGGTACCACTGTAACTGTCTTCAAATGGACAAGGAACAGTTTCAGGAGGCAGAGAAAACAACATGGAAGTGCATTTTGTGCTAAACGTTTGAGACACATGCTGGGCAATACTTGCTATTGCATTTAAGTGGCTTAATTAAAATATGAGAACAAACACTCAAAAGTGGTCTCGCTACTTTTCATTTTGCTCAAAGCAACCTAAATAAAAAACTGA
>OLKM01004201.1:20000-22500 GCA_900291075.1 Melanogrammus aeglefinus | reverse complement strand
TGGACCTCCTCCACCAGGAGCAAGACATGGTTGGGTGCCACCAATTGAGACCCTGGTTTTCCTGTTCTGGCTGGCTTGTGGGCATCATACAGGGTGAGTGTCCAGAGTGGTCGGGATGCCTCGCTCCACTGTCCACCGCATTGTCCACAGGGTCGCCTAAGAGGTGGTGTGGCCATTCGCCACAAAGATATATTTTCATTTATTTTATCAACACAATCACTTAAATTTCTCTATCGATTCTTGAGTTGCTGTAACAAGTGAATTTCCTCTGTGTGGGATTAATTAAAGTTGATCTTATCTATCTTAGGTACACCACCTCCGAAAGACCCCTGAAGACCTGGGGGAAGTGACCCTGGGTTTTGCAGGGCTGCAAGACACCGCGCTTGTTCAAAGCAGCTGGAGCAATCGACGGCTGTACCATGTCCGTATCAAAGCACCAAGCGGCCCTGCCATGGTCACTGTTACAGGAACAGGGAACTGTTTTCTTCCATTGTGTTGCAGACTGGTTTGTTGACCTCAGGGCCGCTTCATCGATACGTACGTGGGCTGGCCTGGGTCATCCATGACTCCAGAGTCCTACAACACAGCCCACTGTATTCGAGGTGCACTGTACCCTCCTCAGGGCACTTCATCCTTGCAGACCGGCGGGTACCCGTGCCTCCAAACCTCTCCCCTCATCACTCCGTACAGAAGACCATTGCGAGATGTGTGAGCCCAGCGCTTCAATGCCCATCATTCCAGGGCCGCTCCATAATAGAGCGTGCTTTTGGAATGATGAAGACCAGGTTTTGGGCAATTTTCCTGCAAGCGCTGGAAGTGCACCACACCTTCGTACCTCACGTAAGTGGATTTTTTTTGAATACTGAAGAAGAGTAAATCAAAAAGCATTAATTATTATTATTATTTTTTACCATTTCAGGTCATAACAGCATGTGCCAT
The DNA here is from genome assembly GCA_900291075.1 of Melanogrammus aeglefinus. NCBI lineage: Eukaryota > Metazoa > Chordata > Actinopteri > Gadiformes > Gadidae > Melanogrammus > Melanogrammus aeglefinus. The sequence goes on along the minus strand of OLKM01004201.1, from coordinate 21,561 downwards.
CCTCCACAACATCTGCCTTGGGGTCGATGACATCATGGCCCAGAGGAAGAGGATGAGCCTGAGGAGATGTAGAAGGATGAGGATGAGGTGGAGGATGGTTTGGAGGCATCCAGTGGTGTCCCCCTGGCGGGACCAGCTGTCTGCAGAGGTGTCTGCCCTGGAGGAGGCACCCCCTGACCACGAATATTTTTAGTAGTTAGTAAGTAGTAAAATAATTGTAAAGCTATAATTTATATTTATTTAAAATGTTTTATAAAAGTTTTGCCTGTTGAAATAATGTGGCAAACTTTTGTCAAAATAAAGGTTATGAAGTAATATTTTGTATACACTTATTCTTGCCCTTTTCCAAAAACATCTTAGTGACATGGCAGCCGTCGATTCAGCCCTGCAAACCCACTCGGTGAAGATGCGTTGGACAGTGGAGAGAGGCACATCCGACACACTCTGGGGACCACCCCAGATGATGTCCCACTGACAGGAGACAGACACACCAGGGTCTTAATGTGGCACCCCATCCATGTCTCCGCTCCTGGTGGACAAAAGTCCAGCAGCACCTGCCAGGGTTTCCTGCCCAGCTGAAAATGTTCTTTTGTTTATTTATTGTTCTTGTATTAGTTTAGTGCATTGTATTTTGTATTATAGTTTAAGGTTAGTTATTATAGTTAGTTAGTTATATAGTTCCATAGTTTGTATAGTTAGGGTTAGGTTTCCATAGTTTGTATAGTTTTGTTTTGGAATCCGTAAAAATCAGTTTTCACCTTCAACAAAGTCTCCGTCTTGTTTTTACGCATTCCCCTACAGGGGCATTATTCAGAATCATGTGACGTGTCGTCATACATCATCTAGCCCCTGAACATCAATCCCTGCTCAGCCTGCATCTCCTTTCACACTATCTGGGATAGCCACAAGTCATCCTCTGACCTGTCACTCAGACCCCCTGCCTCTCAAGTCGCTGAGCTGAAGACAGCTGCTAGTTCCTGTGTGTTTTTTGACGGTGGCATCCCATCAAATCCAACAAAGGTTCCAAACCGTGGAATGAGATTTGACATGAAAACGCATCACATGTCTCTCCAGAAGGGTTCGACATCAGCTTGTATTTATATATTTAAGGTCTGGTGTAGTTAAGATGAAATGACCAATGTATTTAAATTAAACAGAACTTTATTTTGAACATGTATTTAAATTAAACAGAACTTTATTTTGAACAATGTGTTTAAATTAAACAGAACTTTATTTGAACAATGTATTTAAATTAAACAGAACTTTATTCGAAACAATGTATTTAAAATTGAAACAACTTTATTTGTCCACTTAATCTTTCCAAATTGAGAGAGAGACTCTCTCCATCCGTTCCTTGCCCTCCTGGGCTCTCCTCTCCTCTGCCTCCCTCTGTCAGCCTCATATTCCTCCTTCATGAGCTGAAAGGAACCCGTCGTCTTTTAAATCCCCCTCTTCCTCTTTTTGGACCTCCTCCTTTCCTCCTCTCCCTTCCTCCTCCTCATCCTCCACCTCATCCACCTGACCCACCACTGCTGTACTTTGGCCCTGGTGTGTTCCTCAT
>OLKM01004201.1:12500-15000 GCA_900291075.1 Melanogrammus aeglefinus | reverse complement strand
ATAAAGAACAGAGAAGGTATGATTTTTGGTTTGGTACGTTCAGGGGGATGTTGGATGGCGGCCCATTTGTGTGAGAAGATACAAACGTCAGTGGGTTCTTGGCCGGGGTAGGGTGGGCTATAGGCCAGCCCCTGGGGAGGCATGGCCGAGCCAGAGTCCTGCCTGGCCTGTGTGCGAACCAACAACGGTGGAGTGTGCATCTCTCTTCCACACCATTAGGCCTCATCTGAGACGCAACGGCGGCTTAGGGGAAGAGAGGAGGAAACCAGAGCTTGTCAGGCAAGTGTTTCTCGTCTATCTCTCCCCGCCCCCACCAAGCTACACCAGCCCACACGCCAACCCTAACAGACCACTGGCAAAAAGGGAGAGACAGAACGAGGGAGAGAGAGAGAGAGAGAGAGAGAGAGAGAGAGAGAGAGAGAGAGAGAGAGAGAGAGAGAGAGAGAGAGAGAGAGAGAGAGAGAGAGAGAGAGAGAGAGAGAGAGAGAGAGAGAGAGAGAGAGAGAGAGAGCGACTGAGCTAGAGCGAGATAGAGAGAGAGGGATGTCATAAAGTAGCCGGTGAATAGGACTGAATTGAGTTTCACTGCAGCAATAAGAGCTTGTCACTAATACATGGTGTTGAGAGAGAGCGAGATAGAGAGAGAGAGATAGAGTCATAGTTTTCATGTAGAGTCACTAATGAGAGTCCCGGACACACAGAGCTTGGCCTGGCTCATTCTCCTTCTCTCTCTCTCCTCCCTCCCTCCCAAGTCTTCCTCTTTGATGTCCGGGGGAGTCCAGTTGAGTTACTTATTTATTTGAAATATTTATTTATTTCCCTTTTTATCATTTGGTCCCACCAGAGACTCAAAGGAGACTCTTTGAGGCACTGACCTCTTTCTATCCACCAACGAGCGGAGCTCATGTGGAAAACAGAGAGAGAGAGAGAGAGAGAGAGAGAGAGAGAGAGAGAGAGAGAGGGAGAGAGAGAGAGAGAGAGAGAGAGAGAGAGAGAGAGAGAGAGAGAGAGAGAGAGAGAGAGAGAGAGAGAGAGAGAGAGAGAGAGAGAGAGAGAGAGAGAGAGAGAGAGAGAGAGAGAGAGAGAGAGAGAGAGAGAGAGAGAGAGAGAGAGAGAGAGAGAGAGAGAGAGAATAAAAAAGAGAGCGATAGGAAAAGAGGGAAAAAAGTAAAAAGAGAGAAACAGAGCTATCCAAGTTTCCACATTGTCAGGAAATGAGGCCCGAGAAATGAGAGTGTAAAAAAAGTAAAAGCCAAAACAAAATAAAAACGTACCGCGGTTTCTCCATTGTCAGGCGCATGAGCCGCCGTAAATGAAGTGTAAAAAAAGTAAAAAGCCAAAACAAAGATAAATCAGTAACGCAGTACTACTGTCGGGGCTCCTTCATTTTCGCATGAGCAGCGGTAACAAGTTTATAACGGCATCTACATGCCAATCTGTATCTCTACACGGCGGTACATATTCAACAGAGACAATCATTCTCTCTTTGCTCCACTCCACATCGGTGTTCATCAAAGTCTACTCTTCATCCATCAGCCCAACTCCCCTCCTCCTCTTCCGTCTTTGATTTGAGTACTGAGCAGCAAAGGAAGGCAATCCATACACTTCCCACGCACACTTTCCATGATGGGCAGGGGGGACGGCCATGTCTGGGGTCCGATGCTGCTACAGCTACAGCTACAGCTACAAGATGGTTAAGGTTGTCGATAACAACCACTTCTGCGCAACTAGTTCAGCCTCCAGTCTGTTGCGTGCTCTTAAATGTTTCTTCTCTTCTTGTTTTTCACAACTTGTAACTTGTTAACTGTCATATGCAGACTCCGGCTCGAGAGGACATTTGTGGACAACCGTCTCTTTCAATTTGTGTCATATTTGGAGTTAAGTCCCGTTTTATGTACCAAATAATTAAGACGTTAGATAGATGTTAGCAGATTAATAAAAGCGTCTTTTGGCATTGAGATGCCGGGTTAAAATGTTCTCAAACTCTGGCCTTACATGCTCAATGTTGATAAGCTTGTTTGAATGTCCTTGTCACACCAGACAGGCTTGGAGTCATAGCGGAATCCAAAAAGTAAGATTGAGTATGAGTCCTGTTTGGCGAATCTCAAGTTCATTAATTAGAATCGATTGTCCAAACACTTTTAAACAGTTCAAAATGCCTTCACCCGGCTAACCCAGCCCATGCTGCGTGTTTCGGTGAATGAAATTCAAAACGGTTTGTGAGGTACTTTCACATTCAAGCGCACTTGAACTAGCTCTGCCAATTATAGCGGGGAAAAACATGCCAGGACAGGAGACCCGTTTTCTCATCAGGCAACGTTCTCATTCATTTTCTCCCTTGTTGATCTCCACTCTTCAGAATCGGGTGGACCCCCTGGCTTGGAACGGCAGATGCCTTCAGGGCAGAATCGCTGGAGGTCATGTTTTCCATCAACGTGCGCTTTAAGGTCCAGAAAGAGAAGAACAGCACATCTCACTGTACTCCAGAGGATTAATAAAT
>OLKM01004201.1:0-7500 GCA_900291075.1 Melanogrammus aeglefinus | reverse complement strand
AGAATATCTCCCTGACGAAACCCGAGACAAGGCGTTACGCGGGGCCTTTTAGTTTTTGGTTGCCGGTTCTGTTCTGTCTCCCCCCATGAATTCTGCTATATCACAGAAGTAGTGAAGATTAAGTTCATAGAGACACTTTCCCATGGCATCCCATGTAAAGGCCCAGAAATGTATTATTATCATCAACCTCATTTCAGTGTCTGTGGTGGTGATATGATATTTGTGGGAACAAAGGGCAGAAAGACATTTTTTTTCAGTTACCTGGCCCCGCCCCGCTTTGATGTTGCTGCTGCTGCTGAGCCACCCGATTGGATGTCACCTGACGATGGGGGGAGGGTGGGAGTGGGGGGGGGGGGTAGGAGAGGGAGGGGGAGAGAGGGGGAGATGGAGGAAGGTGTGGTGGAAAAAAGGGGTTGCGTTTTATGAGCCAAGGAAGGCAGAGAAGGGAAGGAAGGATAAGGAGGAGAAGAAAGGAGAAGAAACCAGAAAATAAGACACAATGAGCTGACTTGAGGGACAAGGGGCCTCACGGCTAAGGGACAGCGAGTCATTAAAACCTCTCACAGAGAACAACCTAATTGACCGCGACACAGATAACAAAAGTTATGGTTAGGCAGGTCCCCCTGCTCACTTTGCTCATTCTGTTAGTTAGAAACACTTACTGTAGCACCTTGCATAGCAGTTAATGGCTTGCTCATCTGTCTACAGCTTAGCATCATAATATAAGTAGCTTAAATAAAATAAAAAATTTGATTTGTCTCTGTCATCTTATGAGATGAGACATGACCTGATTAAAACTATATCTGCTTTTCTATTTACGTGAGAACCGTTAAAACACGATCGAGATCTGCCCCGTCATTCTGCTCTGGGAGCATTTAGCGCTGATTCACAGACTGCAACGACCAAACCCCATGCTAACGTTTCGCAGAGTCTCTTATAGCGTGATGCGGCCCAAGGTGATTCAGATTGTGTTATTCAACCCCGGAGTGCACAGTGGAAGCTGCTCATACTCATCCCACATTATGCAGGCCTACACAATCCCTCTCCGACCTTGAGAAACATGATCACCACTTAAAAGCACATAGGTGCTGCTGCAACTAACTCTGCAGCGATATAGCTGAAAGCGCAAGACGGCCAGCACCCAAGAGTCACAAAAAGCATTCATTCCTCAGCCATAGAGACGCATCTGTGGACGGGAGATATACTAGTATGCAAATCAGATGTTTGGGTTTGGTACGGCAGTAAACAAAAAAATTATATTTAGCATGAGAATGTATAATAACGCGTAAAGATTTAACATCCAATGTGTGCGAGAGATAGGCCGTCTGGGGGAGCCAGTGTTTGTGTTTGACAGATTTTGTCGACTGCGTGCGTATGGGATTCCTGTTTTGAGAAGGCAATGTATTATTAAAATCATCTCCCCTCCCCGATGGAAATGGCCCGTTGCGTGAGATAACCATTCGGAAAAGAGGGAGAGAAAGAGAGCAGCGCATACGAGAAAACTCACAGATTTAAATACATCGTATCGCCATTTCTGCACTTACTAAAATCGGCAGTAATGGTCTCTTTATACTTAGATAAAAAAAATGCCATGATAGGGTTATATGTAAGTAACGGTTGCATTAAACCTGTCCTCATGACAGGTTTCCCCAAACTGACAAGCCCTCTTCCCACACCCTGAATTGAATATGACTTCTTCCTGTTCATCAGCCTCCCTAATTATGTCAAAATAACACACAAGGGGATAACAGAGTACTGTCATTGGTAGAATATCCTCAATTTTGATGAATAGATGGATTGTTTAATAAGTAATCCAGAGACAAAAAATGTTGAATAAAAAACGATTAAAGAAAGGATATCTTCAAGCAACTCATCGTACACATCTCCGTCCCCATCAAACAGACCTTGTACTGGTCGGAGGCGTGGTGGTTGTAGTATCAGTAGTTCATAAATCCCCATGGGGAAACTCTACAAGGTCTCCATTAAAGTAAAGGTCCAACGTCCAACCACATAGAGACAAAAGGAATAACTGATAACAACAGAGGAGAGTCATTCAGGAGAGCCTTTTCTCACAATATTCTTTATTCAGTTTAGCCTTTAACGTAATCGTCTTTCTTCCCTCTCTCCAAATTCGGCCACCTTGGGAGACATGACTACAAATACAAATTAAATGTGGATGTGGCAGGATTACCATACTGTTACCTCCAGCTGCGTTCACTTCTCCCCCTAGCTCAACACACCACCCCCCCCCCCCCTATAAGAAATCAATGAAAACAAACACAGACAAATATCCCGTCCCTATTTAGCACCAGCAGACCAAAACGTGTAGGGTCTGATCGATGCCAGAGTATGGCTGATGTATCGATTTAATGTTGGATGGCGTGGATGAAGGGAGGGGTAGATTCTGTATGGCTGAATATTTTTGCCTGTTTGTTTTCACTGAGCAGGTCTAAAGAGGATTCTCTGCCAATCCTGATAGACAATAAAGCTAAATAAATCTGAACCTGCACACATAATTGGACTGAAGGTGGAGTGGATGATGTATGAATGATGAATTGTGCAACAGATGGTTTTATGGAATATATTTCCAGTAATAAATAAAGAGAACAGACCGATTTGGATTTTGAATTGCACCAATGGAAGGGCAGATGGACAAGCAGGGAGGACAGGTGAATGGGAGGTCTTCCTCATGTTCTTGGACTGTAATCCCATGAGCCGCACCCTCCCTGTACTCCATGACGCTGGAGGTTTGAGATGACAGCTTTGTATTATTAAATCGTTTGCCTCTTAGATATATAAATACCAAACCCAGGAGCTAAACTACACCCACCACCACTCTCTCTCTCTCTCTCTCCCTCTCTCTCTCTGCCTCTCTCTCACACACACACAGTCGCACTACAATAATAGGAGTACCCATGCAAATAGCGCAAAGGCATGAATTCAGGTAAATACACACATACACACACACACACACAAACACACACACACACACACATACACCAGCTCACGCAAACAGAAGTACAGAAGCACACACACAAACAAAAACACAAACACACACACACACACACACACACACACACACACACACACACACACACACACACACACACACACACACACACACACACACACACACACACACACACACACACACACACACACACACACACACACACACACGTAAAAGATGCACCTGCTACCCCAGAAGCAGCAGAGTTACATGAAGCCATTGAGGAGCAACAAGTGTGGCTGACAACACTGACCCCATTGCTCTGACAAGCCATACACATCACAGAGACACACACACCGACGCACACACACACACAAACACACACACACACACACAAACACAGAGTGCTAGTGAGCGAAGACGAGAAGAGAGGAGGACGGCCAAAATGGAATGGAGAGCACAGATACGTTTCTTTCTTTCATTCGTCCTTTCTCTCTATCTTTCTTCATTTCATCCATCATTGCTCTCTTTCATCCCGTATGGCCACACAAAAAACTGGTTTGCCCATGCTGGCTCCTAAACTAGGTGTGTGTATAAACACAAGGCCCCTGTACACACTTAAAGCAGAGCTCTCCTTTTTCTGAATCCTGCTGTAATCAGTGGACGTGTGCAGAAAAGGTGAGGACGTTATAGTCTTCTGACCCTGCATTGTAAATGACCCGATGTAGCCAAAGCACATGCAGTGCGGCAGATGTTCATTATTTACATAAATGTATGGATAGATTTCATAGCTGTGTTAATCTTATTTAAATAGCCCTGGTTATGTGCATGTCTATGCCTGTGTTTGCGTGTGTCCATGTATGCGGGTAGTAGAACACTGTTTGTATGGCACATGTGCGTGCATTGCTCTGTGCATGCGTGTGTGTGTGTGTGTGTGTGTGTGTGTGTGTGTGTGTGTGTGTGTGTGTGTGTGTGTGTGTGTGTGTGTGTGTGCGGTGTGAATGTGTGTGTGTGTGGTGTGTGATGTGTGTGTGTGTGTGTGTGTGTGTGTGCGTGTGTGCGCGCGTGAATGTGTGCTTGTGTGCGCATGTGAATGTGTGCTTGTGTGTGTGCTTTCCCACCACTCCGAGGTTAAAGAAAATAGAGTTAGGAGTAATTGGCTCCATAGGCTAAGGAGTAATTGGGACCTTTCTCTCCACAAGCACGGCACTGCAAAATAAAATAATCCATGCCTTCTCCTCCCATCTCCCCATTCTCTCTCTCTCTCTCTCTCTCTCTCTCTCTCTCTCTCTCTCTCTCTCTCTCTCTCTCTCTCCTCTCTCTCTCTCTCTCTCTCTCTCTCTCTCTCTCTCTCTCTCTCTCTCTCTCTCTCTCTCTCTCTCTCACCCCCTCTCTCCCTCTTACCCCCTCTCCCTCTTACCCCCTCTCCCTCTCTCTCTTTCAAGTCCTTTAAAGCATCCTAAACATTGCTTATTTGCCCCCACGCACAGCTAATAGGCTGAGTTCTGTTTCACAAATAGCTGGATTCCTTTAACACTATAGGCGAGGTGCGACGCTGCAGCATTCCTAATCGCCTTAATGAACATATCTTTTGTAACTCCTAGCAGCGCAGTCTTCCTCCCCCGCCCCCCTTCCCTCCGTGCAGCCCCTCCAAACATTCAGCACGACACCAAAATACTTTTATCTCCGGCAACCTCTCTCCTGCTCAAAATACCACTGTTGCTTTTTTCATTCCCCCCCTTCATCTTCTTCTTCTTCTTCTTCTTCTTCTTCTTTTATTTATTACCTCTGTAGAGAGAGACACTTTTCAACGAGCCCCGACAACACGCGCGCAAACAAACAAAGCAGCGTTGCATCCAAAAGTCTAGACAAGTAAAGCCAGTACATCACCGCGGATCGCCTACCCATCCCCCCGCCTCACCCCCCCTCACCCCCCCCCCCCCCCTCCTACGCAAAATCGAACAGCCCTGTGGGAGAACTCTCCTAGCTCCGGGACATTCTCCCTAACAATCCTCCGGCTTCGGAGGCGAGTTCCCCTCTCCTTATCTTGTTTCCTGAGTGATATCATAACCCGGTGTATCTTTTCTCAACTTCGACAGCTCCCACCCTTTCATCTTCAGCAACATCAGCAACATTGTCAACATCACCCATCATCATCATCATCATCATCATCATCATCATCATCATCATCATCATCATCATCATCATCATCATCATCATCACTGTAGCAGGGGGTTCCTACCTGGTTGTAGCTGTGGACGGCGCCCCCGTACTGCCCGCTGCGTGGAGGGATTGCCGCGGAGATGCTGTCACTAAGGGCGAGGGTCTGGTTGCTATGGTAGCTGGCAGAGTACTGAAGCGAAGCCTCCGGGGTGGAGTTGAGCTGCAAGGAACTCTGGGAAAGCAGAGCTGGTCCTACAAGGAGTGAGAGGCAGTGAGCGATGGGAGAGAGAGAGGGAGAGGGAGGCGGGGGAGAGAGAGAGAGAGAGAGAGAGAGAGAGAGAGAGAGAGAGAGAGAGAGAGAGAGAGAGAGAGAGAGAGAGAGAGAGAGAGAGAGCTAGTTCAATAGTTGTATGGCATAACAAGACAGGCAGGCAGAGATGATGTGAGAGAGAGAGAGAGAGAGAGAGAGAGAGAGAGAGAGAGAGAGAGAGAGAGAGAGAGGAGAGAGAGAGAGAGAGAGAGAGAGAGAGAGAGAGAGAGAGAGAGAGAGAGAGAGAGAGAGAGGCAAACAAAGAGTTTGAGGAGAGATGGAGACGGGGGGTAAAAAGAGTGTGGAGGAGCAGAGAGAGAAGTGGGGGTAGGCAGGCATGCAGTGGGAAGGAGCAGAGAGAGAGAGAGAGAGAGAGAGAGTAAGAGAAAGAGCGAAGAGAGAGATAGAGAAAAAGGGAGGGAGAGAGTTAGAGAGATGGCGAAAGAAAGAAAGAGAGAGGGGGAGAGAGAGATAGGAAAAGAGAGTGCAAGAGCAGTCTTTTAGAATAGACCAGGCAGTGCAGCAGTGCAGTGCTCCGTGAGCTCCAGATAGCATACATAATTTATTAGCAGAGGAAGAGAAACAGAGAGAGCGGGAGGAGGGGAGAGGAGGGGGGAGGGGGGAGGAGTTGAGGTAGAGAAGGAGAGAGACGGAGAGAGAGAGAGAGAGAGAGAGAGAGAGAGAGAGAGAGAGAGAGAGAGAGAGAGAGAGAGAGAGAGAGAGAGAGAGATAGAGGAGGAAGTTGTACAAAGAAAGCAAAACAGACGGAACGAACCAAGGAACACGTCGCCTCAACGGAGCGCTGCGACTTCTGGATCACTAGGTTTTGTTCCCCAGCCAATCGGAATGCTTGGGCAAGTCCACTTTGAGGATCACCTCCTTGATAACTCAGACCTCATGATTAAGGGCATCGTAGGTTGCGTCTACAGTTGTTTGTAGATGATTGAACTGGTCATTCATCAGGTAAAACGGTCAAACATTTGCTGTTAATAGCTTTATGTATTTGGTTTATCTTCTCTGTTTTAGATGTGGATGTGATTAAGTATTGGAGACATATGGATCCTTTTAACCGAGAGAAGCGTACAATATATGGTTGCACGCAATATGGACATTGTTTTTGTTTCAGAACTATCAAAAAAGAAATAGGAAGAGCAGCAACATTACAGTAAAAACAATTTTAAGCTCAAAATGTGTTTACAATGCTACCGTGAGCATTATAAGGCTTTTGATATCAGCCTGTACAACAGACATGGCAGTACTACTTCCGTATGCACTACCCTAAATACCCCATTATGTATTTGGTGTGGGTGTGTGTGACATGCTTATGTATGTCTTCTTTTTATTGTCCAACACTTTAAGTCTATAACCTGTGCAGTCGGCAGCGTGTGAATATTTGATAGAGAGAGAGAGAGAGAGAGAGAGAGAGAGAGAGAGAGAGAGAGAGAGAGAGAGAGAGAGTGTGAGGTAATTTACGAGCACTGTCAATCCCTCTTTCGTCACTTCCCCTCTCTCCTCTTCCTCTTTTATCACTGTCGTTCGCTCTTACGAATGCTATATCAAAAGTCTTCAGAATAGCGAATTTAATAAGTGGGGGAAAAAACAACACTTTTCAAACTCTCTCTCTCAGCCCTCTCCCTTCATCCAATTTAACTCTCTTCAGATTTAATATAGCTGTATATTTTACTTACTCCCTCTCAAGTTTGAATAATGATAAAACATCACGATCGAGTCCTCATTAAGTCTACAATGGGTCGCACATCTAAAATGACAAGAGCTTATTAATGTATCTCTCTCTCTCTCTCTCTCTCTCTCTCTCTCTCTCTCTCTCTCTCTCTCTCTCTCTCTCTCTCTCTCTCTCTCTCTCTCTCTCTCTCTCTCTCTCTCTCTCTCCTAATTCATATGCATTCCTTCCCCTCTCGCCCCCCTGTGTGAGTTGCTGCTGTGCTTGCGATCACCGGATCACCTCCTCCGCACTTTGCCTCCACAGAAAGACTTGTCCTTCGACAGATCAGTCTCCTGGATTAATTATTGAGGAGCACTTTGCGTTGGGTTGGACCCTGGCTGGAAGTACCCCCCC
>OLKM01004200.1:0-24312 GCA_900291075.1 Melanogrammus aeglefinus | reverse complement strand
AGCTGAGGAGGACGGAGGCGGGCGCCACGGGAGGCCACGCCAGGGGCGTTTCCTGGACAGGTCTGACCCTGGAGACGTGGAAGGTATGCTGGGACCTATGGAACGAGGAGCCCCCTGAAGGCGTACTGCCTCTGAAGGTGGATTGATGCAGGTTATGAGAAATGGGTCCTATGACTTGCGGGCCAGCTTGCGGACTCTTTAAGGGGGCAAGTCGGAGGGAATAGAGAGCCAGACCTCTGGCCAAGCGGATAGCAGGGGGTCGGCTGGCGGGTGTGTCTGCCAGAGCTGCGATCTGCAGAAACTTCGACCAAAGAGAGAGAGCACCGGGCGCGCCAGGGAGTCGGAAAACGAGGTCCAGGGCTTGGGCGAGGGGAATAGGCGGTGGCAGATGACCGTAGGCGCACATGAAAGGAGAGAGGCCGGTGGGATGAGCAGGCTATGCTGCCTACTCTACCCATACCCAGTTGGTCTAGTCCAGGAAGCGCGGATTGTGGTTCACCGAGGCATCGAGAGGGTGGTCTCTGATCTTGATTGATTGATGAAACTCTCGGTCTGTCCATGGACTGCGGGTTTAGCCGGAGATAAGCTGGCGTTAGCTCGACTAGGCTGCAGAATTCCCTCCAGGAAGAACCGAGGTGAATTGGGCCCCTCGCGTCAGAGACGACATCCGCCTACTGTAACGCTCATGGAGGCGGAAGACGTGGTGGTAGAGAGCAGTTCCCGCAAAGTCTCCCTGGCAGAGAGGGGAGCTTTAGTAAGGGGGATGAAATGGGCCAACTTACTAAATTGATCTACGAGGGTAAGGACGACGGTGTGGGCCTTGGATGCAGGCAAACCAGTCACAAAGTCCAGAGAGATGCGACCAGGGACGATGGGAAATGGGCAAGGGGTGCAGGAAGCCGGCAGGTGGGCTGCGAGAGGTCTTATTCTGGTTACAAACAGGACAGTCGTTGACAAAGCCCCGGACATCCTCTTCCAGTGATGTCTGGGGCAGCTTCCCTGGGACAGGGCCACAATCTCTCCGTGGCCTCAGCTCCCAGCAGACCGGTTTCCGAAGATTCTCCTAGGCTCTTCGGCAAGGAAAGCGGAAGGAGCCGGCAGAACGGGGTCCCTCGGGGTCCCCCGGGGCCCCAAAGACGCGCCCGTCTGGAGAGATGGTTTATGGTGTAAGCCACCCGGGCTTCTTCGGAGGCAAAGGGGAGCGGCTGAAGGGAGAAGACTATGGAGCAATTGCACAGGAAGTCGTTGCAGGTGGTAGGGTTGCTATCGTAACATTCGGGGGCTCTCACATTTGGCTCACGGGGTGGAGGGGCGGGAGTTTCAACGGTCAATTTGATATGTTATGCAGTTTATGATTCTGTTATAGAAATATCAAATAGACGGCAGGTACTGTTGGACTATTACTGAAAAGTCGGAGCGATAAGAATACTATAGAGCTAACCGCGGTGGGTCAGAAAATTGCACACAATGCTTCTTTTCTCGGAGCGTTGCCATGCAACCATCTACCCAAGAGAGATTCATCAGAGGCCTGCGATGCTGGTGATCAGCACCGAACCTTCACATCTAGCCGGTGCCCATTGGTTAGCTATATATATTACGACCGAGAGACAGGGATACTTTTTCGACTCCTACGGAAACCCTCCCACATACTCAGAGTTTCCTGAGACCATACAGCGTTTTCTTGAACATCACTGTGGAGATGTGGTTTATTCTACACAACAGGTTCAGGATCAGTCAAGTACAGCCTGTGGGCAGCATTGCGTGTTTTTCTTGTTTAATATGCAAAAAGGTGTACCCTATCAAAATTTTTTGAAAATGTACGGGGATAATCTTACCCGTAATGATGAAAAGGTTTATGACTTTGTTAGCCGTGTACAACCTAATGTCTGTAAAGAGCATAATCTGATGTGTATCCAGTCATGTATCTGTGGATGTAACATGTAATGCGCGTTTTGATAATATATATATATATATATATATACTTATACATGTCTACAGTTTGTCTGAGCTGTTTACTAGGGATAGATGATAACGGTACATTATTACTGGCTAAAGATTTCAGAAATGCATGCCAACCCTGTGTTCTTGACAGAATCATAAACATGGTAGGGACCAGTAACATTCTTTAACATCATACACGTTGTGACCCTTAATATTTTGCTTTTTTAATACAAGCTCCCCTGGTCCGACCATGAGACATTTCCAGACTTTTTCAGTGAGTCCAGTATATATGTCTGATGTTTCTCTTGCTTTTTGATGAGTATATGCTTCATTATACGGTCATAAATATGATCGCCGCCGGTCATCATCCACCATGCCCAGGTGGTTATGAACCGCAGCCCCCATCCGCAAGTGACAGTTATTCCCCTTGCTCATGGTGTCCTTGCTTAACCATAGCCAGATAACGCGGGAAGACAGCGCCGTACTTTGCAGCTTTTTCATACAGGTCCGTATCGGGAGTGTTCAACACCGACATCACCATCACAATCTCAATCAACCCCCTCTTGAGAACAGGCTTGTAAACAATGGAATAGCTACAGACAGCAGGGGTAAAAGTCTGATTGATTAGTCTTTTCTTTCTAGATATTAGTACATTTTTATTTGCGAGTAGCCTGAGGTCCTTCTTTCGTCGACACAATCTTGTGTGTTGGTTGGGGGTCAGCGGTATCTTGCCTTGTAAAATGTTCAAGGCTATTTCACAGCGCATTGATAAAGTCGTTGTTGGCCGTCCGGAGAATAACTTTACGCAGGGCTGGTGGTGCTTTATATAGTTGCTTAAGACGCTCACGATTTCTACTTGCGTGACGACATGGTCTCTGGGCAATCACTTTGCTCTGTGTGTAATGTATACAACTTGACGGTCTGACAAAATTGCGGTTCCAAGTCTCATATTGTCAGGTGTCGTGGCTTTAAAGTCCACTAGCAGATAGCCATACGGTATGCCGGTAGCATCGTTAAAGGATTCTAAAAAATATTTTGTCTTACACGGAAACATCTGCCTGGCTATCAACATAATCTGATATTTGATCACGAGGGGTTCTTAAACAAAACCATGTAATTTGTATTTAAGCTTATTGTTCGGCTGGTTTTACCCTGCATAAATAAATTCTGGACCAGATACATGCAGCTGAGATTACGATGGTGTACATATTTGGTAAAAACATACTGAACCTCTAAATTATTGCATGCATCATTCATCAAGTCGTCAATGAGAAGATTTCTAGTATGGACTGGCAAGATTGAATCATCGCATATTTGGGGATCCCTTCTGTAAAAGTGAATGGCCCTTATTTTAAGCAAATCATCTATAGGTTGCCAGCATGAAAAAATCTATACTATATTTTCAATCTTTTCTGAAAATAATCTATATTTTGACAAAGTAGGTTTTGCCGCTGTTTGATGGTCCCGATACTACCATGCTGAACGGGTGTTGAAGCCTAGGGTCAAACATATTGTGCACCACAGCCATCTCACCGCCCTTCTGCCCCCTCTGACGGACCACTGCATTGTGACCAGAAAACCGTTAAACATTCGACGATTAAACCGATATGACACTTAATTAACATATTAATCGGGATATATATACAAAACATCATTACAAAAGAGACTGATGAAACCAACATAATGCATAAAATACAATAAACCAATAAAAAAAAACAATGCACCAAAAACATTTAGCATAAGATATTTGTCATTCATTATTAACAGTGCATAAAAAGTATATACAGATACATAACACTGATACATATACATTTAACATGTGATTTGAATTTCTTTTAACACAAAATGAATAAAAACAATATGCAGAAGAAGAAGAAAACATAGATCATCTGAAAACAATAAGCAAATAGTTAATAACCGTAAGGATATGTTGTGTAATCAGGAAAGACCCCTCGTTTGTTGTAAACCACCCGAAGACGTTTAACCACAGTAGCGTTTTTAAGTAGAAGCTTATTCTTAACCCGCTGGATGGTGTCAACAGGTGGTGATCTCACTGGTTTGAGGCTGACGGGTGACAAAATCATCTAATAGACATTTCAGCGTCTGCTGGGTGACAACTTTAGCATTTGCTGCGTTTAAAGTCACCCCTTTGCATTTGACTATAGACTTGTGATGCGTGTGGTATGCATAGCTTTTGGGACCTGTTGAGACATATTCGCTAATGTAATCCTCCTGCTCGGTGCATTTATCTCATCGGTCAAGTCCCCCAGGTATGGGCCTAAAGGGGGTAGCCATTCACCCTCCCTAGAAACAAAAATGATGCTGTCTGTGTCGCAATAGAGGACACGCTCCTGTAGTTTGTCTAGAAGGTCGTAGAGCATGAGTCTGGCGTGGGCGGTAGTCACAGCCCCCACAATCACGTTAACATCCCGGGCCCTTTCGAGTCGGGCATCCTTGTGCTTCCATTGTACGAGTGCCACAATATCAGAAACAAAGCAAAAGTGACTAATGTGATAGCTGTCGCTAAACATGAGCTGAGTAAACCTTTCAGGTTCAGAAATGAGCTCACATGTGGGAAGGTCAGGGCGCAGCGAAAAGCGCCCCCACAGGCTGTTTAGAATCAACTTGTTACAACTACGCATGGCTTTGTTGACACGCATGTTGTCGTGATCCAGCTGTATGCCCTCCTTAGCCAGGTAGTTTTGCACATCCACTGTGCTGGGATATCCTGAAGCCTCCTGCTTACGCTTGAGAAACTTTTTGACATACCCTTTAAACAAATCATTCGATCGCTCGGGGTAATGCCACACCTCATGCATCTGGATTATCTGATACCCCTTTTCAACAGCTTTCTTCAACTCTAGCGTCACCCATGTACTGGTCAGAGCCCTTTCATCGCTGCTGTGATGACATGCGTCTGTCTGATTGAGCTCAATGGCACATGTACCGCCTAGGGGGAACATCAGCTTCCCATGACATCTGTAAGGGAGAACAGGATGGTAAAGACCTCTGGGGGGCAGCACGGTGCATTTGACAATACCAAAATACTCATCCAAAGGGCCGAAATCCCTAAAAATTATCTGGGGATGCCCTACAGGATAAGGACAGCGGGCCTGTACTGTGGGGTTGAGCGAGGTGAAGTCATAGTAGCGTATTTTCTCACCGGGCTCGACCTTGTGGTACATTTTGATGGCATTGGTGCGACCCCCATAGAGAGAGTCACGAGGATCAATCCTAGGCTGTATCTTTAGAGTCGACAGGAATGCTTGCAAATGCAACGTTGGTCGTTTTCTGTCTACACCTCTCACACTCCCACATGACCACAACGCTTAAACCGTGATCTCTTTTGAGGGCAGCGACTTTGAGGTGAAACTGCAGCCACATTTCACCATAGGTCTTCTTGGTGACTTGTGTGTGTAGCTGGAGCATACCCGTCTAGGAAGAATGGACCATATTGATCCTCACCGTGGTTGAGCGCGTGCCGAATCTCCAGGTTATTGGAGTGGGATAGATATTCAAGCCACTGGATGGATGCACACGAGAACGACTTTTGCTTTTTCTGATAGACTCCCTCATAGGTCAATGCTAGGACGTCCTTTTTCAAGAACGTCTTTTTGAAGGTGGCCATGCACGCCGATGCCAGAGTGGTATCGGCAAAAGGATCTATAGAGGCGCACTCTAGGAAATTCGCCCTGTAGATTGTGCACGCCTTGTGCAGGATCCTCACATCGTTGACACCATACTGACGCAACTCTCGCTGAAAGTTACATTTTCTGTGTCGTACAGATGCTGTACCACAGCATGAAACCTGTCTTTTCATCACAAGTCATAGAATCATATCCATAATATGACATCTCAGGGTATGCACCCACATAAAACTTGTTGGCCCGTGTGTTAAATTTATGAGGAAAATTGCCTTTCAACAGATCTTTAAAACCCAGCGCATGCGGTGCATTAGCCAGGTGCATGGGTAAAAAGCTAAACGAGTCGATCCATCTCTGATTGTAGTCCTTGTCGTGCATTCAATACGACTCTACCTTTCATGATCGTAAAGGGGGTAATACCCTGCCGGGTCATGTAATCCAAAACGAGATAACTGTCAAAGCCTGACGCATTGTGCGCTATGAATGTGTACATTGCATACGTATGGGTTCTGTAGTGTCTCAAACTTTAACACAATCAGCTCCACTTGCATGCCATTCCTTGTTGTCAGGCATCTTGGCCGCCACAAAGTTTGGCTTGTGTCTACCATCATGATATTGCGTCTCAAAATTCATAAAATATGTAATTATCAGGAGGCCCCCTGTCGACATCTGTGGGTGTAGCCGTCGGATAGCTGGCGCCACCAGTGTCGTTAGGTTGACGTTTATCCTTAAGCTTACGCTTTCGTAGACGTTTGTACGGTTGGATGTAGCAATCATGCACTCTGTCACTGAGTCGCGCTTCCCCACAGTGAAAACACTTTGTCACGCTACATACGTGACCATGGTCGTCACCCCCCTTCCCATCCAACACATGCCGGGGTACGATATACTGTCTACAACAGCGATCGCAATATTTCATCTTTTCACAGGGTACGATGCCATGTACGTCTGAATGTTGTTTATGCATGTCGTAGCAGACCTGTGAGCGGCATATACGACTGCATTCCTTGCACTTTACCGTACGACCAGCTAGTCTATCGCACAATGTCAAACATACATTGCAGTAGAAGGGGCATTTGTGGAATAGGATATCCGAATGGGCCTTGTAGCAATATTCACACACATATCGCGTACCAAAGAAAGCCGTCCGGTTTTCTATGTAGTGATAATGGTTATCATATAGATACAACCATATTGTTCTAGGATGCTGGTCAGGATGTGTCTGGAACATCTCCAGCTTCTTGAACATAGAGTTTTGATGGAAAATCAAAATTTTAACATCTAAATGCCTCTCAAATCTGGAAAGATCTGAGAAACCCACAGGGTGATTGGGGTCATACCCTAGGACCCTGTGTAATTTGTGGGCGGCCGTCAAATTAGTCTCTTCGGACCCTGTGTCACACTCGGGTTCCCCCTCCTGCAGAAAATGTGTCATGCATAGTGAGAAGCACAAATTGTTGCGTGTGTTACTGGGAGTGTAGAGACTTAATTTTTTCCTGCGAATGATATCATCACAGGGAATGTTTTTTAACTTTAACCGCACACCCCCTCGTTTTATATGGACATCCGTGACCACCAGCTCTAGCACATCATCATCCGACAGAACTGGGGTCATTTACTTTGCATGACTTGGGGAAATCTGTTTCACAGAAACAAAGCTGCAACATATCAGAAACTCGATTAGCCATTTTTCTAACATGTATTAAACTATAATTAACGACTGAAATTAGAGAGAGATGGGGCATACACACGTGTGAAATAATAACATACGTGTTTGCGGCGCCAGTCGGTGTTTCACCGGCAATTTCTCTGTGTGACACCATTGAGAAACTATTAGTCAGATATAGGCGATAGATGCACATTGTCATATTCATGATATATCCGAAATATAGTAACAGTCAAAGAATTACTTAGTCGGCATAATGTCGTCGGATGGAACGCTGTTTTTCAGACAATAGACTTGTTTTTTACGGGGGACCTGACCGTCTTCCGTTTGTCTCAAGCGCACAGATCCATCACAGATATTTATAACATGCGCTCATCACCACACCCCCCCTCCACGTCATTCCCCCTGACCAGTGGATCGTCTACCTGCGTCAGGACGCATGCTTACACACGCCCACCGCCCCTTTGGAGCGGCGACATTTACCGTTGAAGATTTAAAAAGTAGATATACTTTCATATTAATTGATGAAAATTACGTGTCGCTATACGGATAATTATAGCGTTGTTGTTTTCCACATCAAAATAAATGCACTCGTCATGAGTTTGACGTATTAAGAGGATTCATATAAAAAATATATATCAGGTAAAACTTGATTACAATACGCACACACACCCGCACGGACCCAAATAGTCACGCTGTCTGCCCGACATCATTTAACGTCTGTATTCCGACTTCAAGCAAAATGTGGTACCTCAATGTCTGCTTTGTCATCTGCATCACACCTCATGCATAGGCCTACAGATAGTCGCCCTAATGCATGGACCTCTCTTCTGTTACCTTTCTTGCGCCTTCCCGCGTCCCCTGCAGGCCACCGGATGCAATCTGTTTTACGGAACGATAAAAGAGGGGTCATATATTAACTACTAGCCCTGGTGGCGGCCATCACCTGCTGCAGCGCGTTCGTCACCTGGATCCATTCTTGGCCAGATCGTGCTGTAACAGGGGTTTTAGACAGAACCCAAGTGCACAGACAGACGACCGTTTCAAGGATTTAATCCGGTACAGGATCGGGCAGGCAGAGAGCAAACCGTAAAGTCACCGACAGGTGGGCAGGGAATCGTCGGTGGGTCAGCAGGCGAGGGGTCAGCAACGGGAGGGCAGACAGGCAGGGAGCAGGAAACAGGGTAGCAAACAGGCTGGCAGGGACTCGACAACAGGCGGGCGGTCAGACAGGCGAGGGTTCGGAAACAGGCAGGATCAGGGTTGTAGAAACAGTTCAGGAGTTGCGGGAAAGCTCTGTGTGTAACGAGAGATGATCTGGCAGAGACTGAGGGGAGAGAGAGGATTTATATAGAGGGATCACAGGTGAAGGTAGTTGGGTTAATTAGGGGAGCTCAGGGTGGCAGGCAGGTGAATGGGAAAACCAGGGGCGGACCATGACACATTCGAACCTTTCCCTCTATCTCAGCTCACTCTTTTAAAGGCTGTCTTGTTTGATGATGTCTTTTGTCTGTTGTGGAATTTAAAGTGGGTGACATTTTCAGTGTGTGTGTGTGTGTGTGTGTGTGTGTGTTTTATGTAAATATTGTTTAATTATACACTTGTTCAAAATAAACACAATTTAATTAATTAATTAAGCGTTCAGCAAAAGATAAGGGACATAAAAATACAACAACACGCTTGTGCACCACTGTTTCAGGTTGTGTGCGGTGCCGGGGCCAGAGCTCCTTGCTGAAGGGGCCAGACTGAGGCTGAGGGGCCGCCACGTCGCCCCGGACTGCAGGACCTCAGCAAAGGTACCACAGTTTGTTCATGTTCTCTTGTTTTGTGGGCCATCTTGTGCAAGAGGACCAAGAACTTGGTCAAAGGCTTAATGCGGGAGTCAGCAGGAGTCGGGAGTCGGGAGTCAAGATGGGAGTCAGCGTATGGATGGATGGAGTGGGGTACAATGAGCCAATTTTTACTCATTTTGTCCTCTAGGCAAGGCAAAATAAGACTAAAGTCAAATGAAAACACATACCTTTATTTCAGGATGTTTCCTGTCCATCAGAATGCATCTATGACATAGATCTTTGAAAATATTACTTTTTTAAAAATATGACGGGCTCCACCGCCGGGGTCCGCCACTGGGGCTCCGGAGGACCCCCGGCGGCGGACCCCCGGCGGGAGCTCAGCTGCGGGAGTATATCAATAGCATGCATGTATTTTTAGAGTAATAGAATATAATAATTATCTTTGTGCTTCAACAATCACCAAAAGGGTACACCGTTGGTCACAAATGATAGCCTACGTCCCTAAACGTTAAGTCCAATCCACAATCCCCCCTGATTGAGCACTGACCATTACCATTCTGAAACGTTCATCAACAAACGACCAGGAAGCGGTTCTTGCGCTATCGCCTCTTCCTCCTCAGGTTCAGGATCAAACACATAAGGCTGTATCTCCGAAGAAATTCTGTGCAAAAGTTATTGAACAGAAAAGTTGACGAAGAGGAGGCTGACTCTTGTTAACGCACTGGAAGGATATATTCATGACTCATCATTGATTCATGATTCATCAGTAAGAGCCAAGATCTTGTCGTTCTGCGCCCACCTCCCCCACCACGCGAGAACAGGGTGAAACAGGAGCACCAGAGCATTTCTTTCACCAAAACCGAATCACACGGCATTCATTGCTACTAGTGACCACTGCAAAATTAATGAAAAAATAATGCAGTGACACCTCAAGCTTAGGTGGCAGACTTCTGATATTGAGATGTAATAGTTTAAAGCCATCATATGATTGAAAGTCTTGCACTGATTTCAAATCAACAGAATTATTAGCAGAGGGGGCAGAATTAGTGAGTGAACAATAAATGTTGATAGATACACGATTGTTTATGTTCACACTATTTGGTCCATGGTAGAGTTGTATCGTTACTCGTTACTATGTTCTGGTTGACATAGCCAGAGCCTTCTCAGGGATGTCATGTGAATATAATGAGTATATACATACATATATATATATATATATATATATATATATATATTATATATATATATATATTATATATATATGCTATGCATATATATATATATATATATATACATATATGCATATATATATATAATATATATATATATATATGCATATATATATATATATATATATTATATATATATATATATATATATATATATATATATATATATATATATATATATATGCAATATATATATGCATATATATATATATGCATGCATATATATATATATATATGCATGCATATATATATATATGCATGCATATATATATATATATATGCATATATATATATATATATATATATATATATATATATATATATGCATATATATATATATATATGCATATATATATATATGCATGCATATATATATATATATATGCATATATATATATATATATATGCATATATATATGCATATATATATATATATGCATATATATATATATATATATATATCATATATATATGCATATGCATATATATATATATATATATATGCATATATGCATATATATATATATGCATATATGCATATATATGCATATGCATATATATATATGCATATGCATATATATATATGCTATTATATATATATATATATTTATATATATATATATATATATATATAATTAGCCTGGGTCGATGCGACGATGGAGAACTCCAGGATAACTTGTCAGTCTCTTGAGATCAGCCTTCAGATCGGTGATGCTTTTCTTCAGCTTTTGATAATAAGGTAGGCAAGCAAGACTGACACACAGCCATCAGGGTTAAATCGTCAATGTTGCTTGGAGTTGCTTTGGTTGAAAGGGTCAGCTTAATTTACTAAATGTAAATGTATGTCACTCTGTTAAATGTGAGTGAGCCCTTAGAGGATACCTTGTGCAGTGCTAAAGAGGTGTATCTTAACTTCAGTTAAACTGTAAAACTTCAGTTAGAAGACAGCTAGCACAGTGCTCAAGGGCACTTTAGTTAAACGCAGGGGGCCATCCCTATGTTCCCCCCCGGGTCCGATAAAAAAAAAAAGTCCTATGTTCCCCGTTTTTCCCAAATAGGGTCCTATGTTCCCCTGTAGCAATACATACCGGGGAGCATACCTATGTTCCCCACTGTTGCGGGCAACATGTTAAGGATACGGAACCGTAGGACCCAGATGCTGGACACAGAGGAGGGGAGACGGGGAGGAAGGGAAGATGGATTTATTTAGTTCACGGGAAATGACAAGGTAGGACTGGGCAGCGGGAAGTCAGGCAGGCGGGGCTTCGGCGGTAGAAGGGTAGTCAGACAGGCGAGGAACAGGAACCGGGAGGAGAGTCAGACAGGCAGGGGTCGGAGAGCAGGCAGGATAGTCAGACAGGCGTGGACCAGGAACCGGCAGGAGAGTCAGACAAGCGGAGGTTCAGCGACGAGCGGTCGGGGGTGACGGACGGAGAGCACTGGAGACTGGAGGAAGGAAAGGGATTACTGGAGGACAGGGGAAACGAGCAAGCAAGCGAGCAAGGTAATGCGAGTAGAGCCGATACTGACTGGGTGGTAGTAAGAGACGAACTGGCGCCGACTGGTCGGAGGTCCACGGCTGAAGTAGGGGATGGTGATCACTAATAGACGACAGGTGGGTAGGGAAGATGAGGACCAGCGGCGCCAAGCAACCACTAGATGGAGGTGTTGGACCGTGTGGCCGGGCGTGGCATGACACAACATAGGACTCTATGTTCCCCGCAATCTATCAATCTATACGGTAGACTCTCAGCATGGCCAGCAGGCCTACCGTTGCATGGCCCACCTTAGCTCAAGCAGCCCAAATATTTGCACAGCTGCTACTTTGTGGTTACCTTGGAGTTATTTTTTTTGCTTTTTAAATCTAGGATTACTCATGTTTGTATATTCCCACCCCTAATCATATTGTCTTGCATCAAGGCTTAGCTTTTCCTTTTATTATCTACCTGTTCTCCATTGTATTGTGCACCCTTGTGGAGAGTTTAAAACTAAATGTCATTATACATTCACCTCTAATAACGTTTAATTTAATTTGTTTAATTAGATCTGTTTCAGATATGAGTGCTGTATGAAATGCTTAACTATCTGTTTCAGATATAAATGTGCTATATACAAATATAAATATATATAATAGGCTACATCAAGGCAGAACAAGAACCCAACTACCTTCATTAGAAAGAAACAAAGCGACCAACAACCATGTATGTCAATAGGCTAAAGAACGGAAACTATTGAGTCGCTGATCTATTGAATAATCACTGGCACACTTTATTTCCAAAACATATATTTAATTGTCAGCTTAGTCTTGTATTAGACTTCAGGAGGGAAACACAGGAAAAAGAAATACTCGAACTTGCCACCCATCAACTACAACACACCCATAGCATGGAAGACAAACTCTAGCCTCACTCTAGCCCCCGCTGCAAGTCCATTTCACTTTCCCAAACTGCTGCTAAATACCTGTCTTTAACCTTTATTTTTTGAGCGTTGCGAGGCGACATACCTCAACTATTGCACGTTGAAAGCGAAATGAACCATGGTGGAGCCTGCTCTCTCTGGGTGTGCTTATAAATTAAATAATGAGTTTGTGATTCAAGTTGTATCATTACTGGTGAATTCATTGAAAGGATCCCTTGGTCCAAGATAAAGTGACATAATTAACAGCCAAAGAGCCGCCTGCAGCTCGAGACCTGCAGGTTTGCCACCCCTGACCTAATCTTTTCTCGTCCAGGCCTATTTGCATATGTGCGTCAAACAGCCCGTAAGCCTACATAGGCCTATTTGCCATAGAATTTGGCAGTAATGGTGGAAAAAGTAACATACCGGGAACATAGGACCCTTTTTTTGAAAAAGGGTCCTATGTTTTCCTGGTCCTATGTTTCCCTCTCGGGGAACAAAGGACCCCTTTCTTGAAAAAGGGTCCTATGTTCCCTGGTCATATACATGTCGGGGAACATAGGACCCTTTTTGGGAAAACCGGGCAACATAGGACCCTTTTTTTAAAAAAGGGTCCTATGTTGCCCAATCTCATACAAAGAGTGGAACATAGGACCCGGGAAACATAGGACCTAGGGAACATAGACACGCTCCCAAACGTAGTTAGCAGTCTGCTAGCGCAGTGCTAAAGTGACAGCTTGTGACATTGCCAGCTGGCACAACAGTGGAGACAGCGGACGCGACGATGATGCAGATAAACACATTTCTGCTCAGTTTGTTTGTGTGTTGAGAAACCGCACCGTGTCCTTCCATTGATGCAAGGCCATTGCTCTAACTGTGTCTAACTGAGTTATTGTAGGCTAACCACAATGTAGTCACAGTGTTGCCACAGAGGACAAGACTAGACCTGGCTGGTTGAGTAACGTTGACTCATTACCTAAAATCCAGAATTCTGTCTGGGTTCATACTGACACTGTCTGCTCTGGGTTCATACTGACACTGTCTGCTCTGGGTTCATACTGACACTGTCTGCTCTGGGTTCATACTGACACTGTCTGCTCTGGGTTCATACTGACACTGTCTGCTCTGGGTTCATACTGACACTGTCTGCTCTGGGTTCATACTTTAATTTGCTTAAATAATATGATTGTTTTATGTTTATTGGCTCGTTTCATTGGCATTATAAATTAAAGTTAATTTAAATGATTGGGTGTATATAACTCTATATAGACATCCGGTGTCTATATAGAGTTATATATCAGCTGTACCGGAGAGACAATAAAGGAGTTCACACTGTTGCACATTTGTTTGGTTTGCTTGTAACACCGGAAAATAAACCTCCAGAAACTCAATATCCCGACTGGACAGTTGACTCTTTGCCCACACTTCGTAAGATTCCTGCCCCTGGTGCCTCAGTGGCTATTTTTATTAGGGTGCTTAGTTTGATTGATGACACTGTCTAGATTCATACTCACACTGCCTCCACTGGTTAATGAGACCCAGCAGATCTATCTTATAGCAGATCTATCTTATAGCAGAACATCTGGAGGCACAAGGGACAGAACCAGGGCCGGGATCCACAAACCGCAAGGGAGAATTACAGCTTGTTTACTGTTTTGCTGTGAGATATTCTGCATATGCTGAAGAAGGGTGTGCTTTAGCATCTCATGCTGCCATGAGGAAGTTTGTGGTGATACTCTCCAGTGAAGCAACCTCAGCATGACGTTGGGACACTCATACCAATCACATGACACCCTCTCTGAAGGGTTTGAGGAAACACTGGTTTGGGCAGAGAGGAAGGTCCAACATCTCGGTCCCACCTCTTAGCCCCCACAGTATATATATATATCTGGTGAGAGATCTGCTCCCCCTCCGACTACGACCTCCCCAGTGATTAGAGAAACACAACCTCCAGCAATCTTATCTCCTTCTGTCTCCAAAGGTAGGACCATGTTGTCTTTACTTTAAGTAGGATAGAGACAGATAATCAAGTTGATTTCCTGAATCTGTTTTTATTGGTGGATTTCCCTCCCTCCGTCAGGCACAGTGACCAATCAGGGCAAAAAGATGGAAACGCTGTCCCTAGTCCTGCTTCTCCTCTCCCCAGCGTTTGCTGTGCCAGTAAGCTCCGGTTTACCTTTTTTTTTCTTTCATAGCCTCACAGATAATGGATTTCATTGAAATGATTGACTGATTTTTATTCTCACACACACACACATACACACACTAACATACATACACACACACACACACACACACACACACACACACACACACACACACACACACACACACACACACACACACACACACACACACCACACACACACACACACACACACACACACACACACACACACACACACACACACACACGCAGCCAGAACCCATGCAGATGCAGTTTAATTCCAGTAGTCTGAACTTAAATCGTCTCTTTTTTCCCCAACACTTCTTGCAAAGATGAGGCGGTTGGTTTCCTCCTCAGAGTCGTCCTCTGAGTCTGAGTCCCATGAGTCCTCCTCCTCCTCCTCCTTTGAGTCCTATGAGTCAGCTTCTTCCTCCTCCTCAGAAGAGGAGCGTTTCACCCCTGGTACACTGGCCCCTCCCACTGTTCCCGTAACAACTATCACAGCGGCAGACTTGGACACGACTGCAATAGGACCAATCACGGAGGGGGACACGCCCACTCCGGCCCCGCCAAGCAGCACAGTGACGGATGCGGTGACGGACGCGGTGACGGACGCGGTGACGGACGCGGTGACGGACGCGGTGACGGACGCGGTGACAGGCTGCAAGGAGACTCCAACTCCTCCCCCCTTCACAGAGGTCAGAGGAGATGCCTAATAGACTGAGCTCCTGAGAACGTCTGGTTCTATCTCAGGGGAGGCCTGTCTTGTTGGTAGGACATTGGTAGGACATGACCTCTGTCATTGTGTTATATTTCTATATCAGCATTTATATGTACACACCCAGGGGAAAAATATTATATTTCAACTATACTTTTGAAAGAATGTACACTTTTAGCATGTAACTGTACTTTGTGCTTTTTTTGTCGCCTTCATGGTACTCAAGAAGTTCTTGAGTACTACATGACTATTACTTTACTACTTTAGTATCCCTTAAGTGTAATTAGTAAGTATGCTGAATTGGAACAACTTTTTAGGAACTTTTGTGTTTTATATAATATATTTATAGTGTTTTAATGGCATTATATCACAAGTGTGTTGGAAATATACTGAAAAAGCCTTTAGACTTCAATTGATAGTATTGTAGAAGTGTATTTTGGAAACACTTATCATACTCTTTACTATTATTCTAGCCTGCCTGTAATATTTCAAAATGAATTATAATGCACTTTCTGACTGTATTTAGGACTTTTAAAGTGTGCATTTATGTTATAAAAATGTGTTTGCAACAGTTAGTTCCGAGTCGTAATTTGATTGGACAAGAGGCATTCTATGAGTGCTGATATAGAGTATAACAGCACTGGGACTTAACTAAACATGTGTCACACCGCTTAACAGCTGCTTTAATAACCGTTAATGTTGTTAACAGACTTTATGTAGCTTAGATTGCTAGTATGTTTATGTGTTGCTTGGCAACAGTTCAGTCCCAATCGCGGATCTATTTGTGTTGGCGGAGTCAAATAAATCATTAAATAAATTAACCAATCATAATCTGTTGTTGCTTATTACTGTTACCTAATAAATGGTGCCTTTAGAACTGTTGCATAAAAGCAATATCACACTTGAGGTCGTGCTGTTGTACTGAATATCAGCACGGCTGGGATTTTCTTGGGCGCTCGGCCTACGGCCTCGTGCCTACGACCGAATCACAGCCGTGCTGATATTCAGTACAACAGCACTCCCTCTCGTGTGATATTGCTTAAATATTGATAAAGTTCTATCACATTTAAGCGTCATAAAGGCATGTACTTTAAGTACAATATTATTATAATACTATAATACATATGTATAATACAATATAATACAAACACATATGGGCTTGGGGGGGGGGGGCAGCAGCATACAAGTCTTTTGGCCATGGATCCAGATCGGTTTCGGAGCATTTCAGCACCTCGGGCAACAGCGCAGGGTTGCCAGGTCCTGCAAAAAACTGCCCACATACCGTGCTGTGGTTGGGGCCTGTAGCTAGGCTGTTGTTGGGGTTCATAGCTAGGAGGCTGCTGCTGGGGCTTGTAGCCAGGCCGCTGCTGCTGGTAGTGGAGCTTGTAGCCAGACTGCTTCTGTGGCTGGGGCTCGTAGCTGGGGCCCTGCTTGGGTTCGTAGCTAGGCTGCCTCTGCTGCTGTTGTTGCTGCTGCTGTTGGGGCTTGTAGATGGGCTGCTGCTGGGGATTGTAGCTAGGTGGCTGTTGCAGCCCATACGTAGGCTTCTCTGGCTCAGCAAACATGATCCTGTAAGCCGTTAGCACATGGATACCTGCCTATTTAAATTAATACTTTAGTCTGAACTCACCATGTACTTGACACCCCACATCAAGCAGTAGAGACAACTGAAGTACCCTGTTATATGAATAAAAACACATTTTTAACATGTCCTTGCTATTGAATAATAACAAAATAAAGCAGTCCAAAATAAGGAAATTACCTCATTGTTAAAGCCATGGTCGCTGTGGAAAGCAACTGTAGTAGGCTACGCCTGCCACTACTACTCTAGAGAAATGAGAAATGCTGCTGAAGCTTTCAAGCAGGATTCACATCTAAACCCATTTTTCTCTGGCACTGATTGGTTTGAAACACGGTGCTCAATCATAATTCAGTGCGCCTTAATGATTTGGAACAGCAGACTTGACATCTATTACATGTTCATGAAGGAGTCCCGTTGGTATCAGGATTAAACATCTATGATTACACTGGAAGCACTATGCAGCCGGAAAACCCTATAGTCTCAGAGATCCACGCAGTGTTTGGTAGCAAAGAAGATGTTGATTAGTGTGGCTAGTAATGGTAAATCCACCTCCCACTTAGTGGTTAACTAGGGCCTCTTCTTCCTTGGTCTAGAGAGTATCCTGCTCCTGGTTGTATTTTGAATATTACATGCTGCTTAGTAAAAGAGGACATAGCTAATGCATTGACTGTAGTTCCTGGGCTTGAGTGGGGGGCTCTAGACATCGTACAGGAAGAGCTCATGCCCCCAGCCCTTATCTCCAGGACCCTTTACCATGGTTTGGGCAGCCATGTTGAGCAGAAGCCTCCTGCTAGAGGTGGAGCAGTAGGCCTGTCGGTTGATGCGCTCGTTATTCAGTTGGAATTGCGTTGTTTACGTTGACCACTTGAGTACTGCAAATTGTGTCTAAATGAGTCAAGAGTTTCTGTAATGCCATGTGAATGTCAAAGATGTGAATTCCACACAAACATTTGACCTTGTCTTGAAAGTTTAGAGAAGCTGCTGCTGGAGGTATGGGGCTTCTGCAGCGGCTAGTAGCTAGATGCTAAAGATCTACTACAAATACTGTACTGTAGTGTTGCATTTGGCCATTCAAAGCAGCACCTCCGGAAAATGCATCAAAATGGGTGTCCACATTTGTTCCTGGCATTAAGCCTAGCCAATGAACAAACAGTTGAAATTTGATATTTTTATTATTTGCTCCACAAATTTCAAATGAAAGTAAAACCATTAATGGTAGGAACACATTTGCCCAGGATTTGATGGCATAGTCAATGAAGCTAACGTACACAATGTTATCTTCAAGGTAAGGTACAACTTCAGCATTACTCCTTGTAGCTAGGAGAATGCTGCTGCTTCCGCCAGGGCTCCTAGCTAGGCTGCTGCTGCACCTCCTGGGGCTTGCAGCCGCACTTCTTCTCGGGCTCGTAGCTAGGCTCCTTGCAGCCACACTGCTTCTGTGGCCTGGGCTCATAGCCAAGCTGCTGCTGCTGTTGTTCTTGGGGCTTGTAGCTAGGCGACTGCTGCTGTTGTTTCTGGGGCTCGTAACTAGGATGCTGCTGCTGGGGCTTGTAGCTAGGATGCTGCTGGGGCTGCTGCTGGGGGTCATAGCTAGGGTCCTGTGGCTTGTACCTAGAAGGCTGCTGCTGCTGGTCATAGCTAGGGTCCTGTGGCTTGTACCTAGAAGGCTGCTGCTGCTGGGGCTGCTGCTTGTAGCTAGGATGTTGCTGCTGTTGCTGGGGCTTGTAGCTAGGATGTTGCTGCTCCTGGGGCTTGTAGCTGGGATGTTGCTCCTGCTGCTGCTGCTGGGGCTTGTAGCTAGGATGTTGCTCCTGCTGCTTGTAGCTAGGATGTTGCTGATGCTGCTCCTGCTGCTGCTGCTGGGGCTTGTAGCTAGGATGTTGCTGCTCCTGCTGCTGGGGCTTGTAGCTAGGATGTTGCTCCTGCTGCTGCTGCTGCTGCTGGGGCTTGTAGCTAGGATGTTGCTGCCGGGGCTGCTCCTGCGGCTTGTAGCTAGGATGTTGCTGCTCCTGCCACTGCTGCTCCTGCTGCTGCTGCTGGGGCTTGTAGCTAGGATGTTGCTGCTCCTGCTGCTGCTGGGGCTTGTAGCTAGGATGTTGCTGCTCCTGCTGCTGCTGCTGGGGCTTGTAGCTAGGATGTTGCTGCTGCTGCTGCTGCTGGGGCTTGTAGCTAGGATGCTGCTGCTCCTGCTGCTGCTGTGCTAGGATGCTGCTGCTCCTGCTGCTGCTGCTCCTGCTGCTGGGGCTTGTAGCTAGGATGTTGCTGCTCCTGCTGTTGCTGCTCCTGCTGGGGCTTGTAGCTAGGATACTGCTCCTGCTGGGGCTTGTAGCTAGGATACTGCTCCTGCTGGGGCTTGTAGCTCGGATGCTGCTGGGGCTTGTAGCTAGGATGCTGTTGCGGCTTGTAGCTAGGATGCTGTTGCTGCTGGGGCTTGTAGCTAGGATGCTGCTGCTGCTGCTGCTGGGGCTTGTAGCTAGGATGCTGCTGCTGCTGCTGGGGCTTGTAGCTAGGATGCTGCTGCTGCTTGCCTGGGGCTTGTAGCTAGGATGCTGCTGCTGCTGCTGCTGGGGCTTGTAGCTAGGATGCTGCTGCTGGGGCTTGTAGCTAGGATGCTGCTGCTGGGGCTTGTAGCTAGGATGCTGCTGCTGGGGCTTGTAGCTAGGATGCTGCTGCTGGGGCTTGTAGCTAGGATGCTGCTGCTGGGGCTTGTAGCTAGGATGCTGCTGCTGGGGCTGGTAGCTAGGATGCTGCTGCTGGGGCTGGTAGCTAGGATGCTGCTGCTGCTGCTGGGGCTTGTAGCTAGGATGCTGCTGCTGGGGCTTGTAGCTAGGATGCTGCTGCTGCTGCTGGGGCTTGTAGCTAGGATGCTGCTGCTGCTGCTGCTGGGGCTTGTAGCTAGGATGCTGCTGGGGCTTGTAGCTAGGATGCTGCTGGGGCTTGTAGCTAGGATGCTGCTGCTGCTGGGGCTTGTAGCTAGGAGGCTGCGGGAGGTCATAGCTAGGGTCCTGGGGCTTGTAGCTAGAAGGCTGCTGCTGGGGCTTGTAGCTAGAAGGCTGCTGCTGGGGCTTGTAGCTAGAAGGCTGCTGCTGCGGCTGGGGCTTGTAGCTAGGATGCTGCTGCTGCTGCTGGGGCTTGTAGCTAGGATGCTGCTGCTGCGGGGGCTGGGGCTTGTAGCTAGGATGCTGCTGCTGCTGCTGGGGCTTGTAGCTAGGATGCTGCTGCTGCTGCTGCTGCTGCTGGGGCTTGTAGCTAGGATGCTGCTGCTGCTGCTGCTGCTGGGGCTTGTAGCTAGGATGCTGCTGCTGCTGCTGCTGCTGGGGCTTGTAGCTAGGATGCTGCTGCTGCTGGGGCTTGTAGCTAGGATGCTGCTGCTGCTGCTGCTGGGGCTTGTAGCTAGGATGCTGCTTCTGCGGCTTGTAGCTAGGATGCTGCTGCGGCTTGTAGCTTGGATGCTGCTGGGGCTTGTAGCTAGGAGGCTGCTGGGGCTTGTAGCTAGGAGGCTGCGGGAGGTCATAGCTAGGGTCCTGTGGCTTGTAGCTAGAAGGCTGCTGCTGGGGCTTGTAGCTAGAAGGCTGCTGCTGGGGCTTGTAGCTAGGATGTTGCTGCTGCTGGGGCTTGTAGCTAGGATGTTGCTGCTGCTGGGGCTTGTAGCTAGGATGTTGCTGCTGCTGGGGCTTGTAGCTAGGATGTTGCTGCTGCTGGGGCTTGTAGCTAGGATGTTGCTGCTCCTGCTGCTGCTGGGGCTTGTAGCTAGGATGTTGCTGCTCCTGCTGCTGCTGCTGCTGGGGCTTGTAGCTAGGATGTTGCTGCTCCTGCTGCTGCTGCTGCTGGGGCTTGTAGCTAGGATGTTGCTGCTGCTGCTGGGGCTTGTAGCTAGGATGTTGCTGCTGGGGCTTGTAGCTAGGATGTTGCTGCTGCTGCTGGGGCTTGTAGCTAGGAGGTTGCTGCTGCTGCTGCTTCTGGGGCTTGTAGCTAGGATGTTGCTCCTGGGGCTTGTAGCTAGGATGTTGCTGCTGCTGCTGCTGCTGGGGCTTGTAGCTAGGATGTTGCTGCTGCTGCTGCTGCTGGGGCTTGTAGCTAGGATGTTGCTGCTCCTGCTGCTTGTGGCGAGGATGTTGCTGCTCCTGCTGCTGCTGCGGCTTGTAGCTAGGATGTTGCTGCTGCTGGGGCTTGTAGCTAGGATGTTGCTTCTGCTGGGGCTTGTAGCTAGGATGTTGTTGCTGCTGGGGCTTGTAGCTAGGATGCTGCTGCTGCTGGGGCTTGTAGCTAGGATGCTGCTGCTGCCTGCTGGGGGCTTGTAGCTAGGATGTTGCTGCTGCTGCTGCTGCTGCTGGGGCTTGTAGCTAGGATGTCTGCTGCTGCTGCTGGGGCTTGTAGCTAGGATGCTGCTGCTGCTGCTGCTGCTGGGGCTTGTAGCTAGGATGCTGCTGGAGCTGCTGCTGGGGCTTGTAGCTAGGATGTTGCTGCTCCTTCTGCTGGGGCTTGTAGCTAGGCTGTTGCTGCTCTTGCTGCTGGGGCTTGTAGCTAGGCTGTTGCTGCTCCTGGAGCTTGTAGCTAGGCTGTTGCTGCTTCCTGCTGCTGGGGCTTGTAGCTAGGAATGCTGCTTTCGCTGCTGCTGGGGGAGGTCATAGCTAGGGTCCTGTGGCTTGAAGTTAGAAGGCTGCTGCTGCTGCTGGGGCTTGTAGCTAGGCGGCTGCTGCTGTCGTTTTTGGGGCTCGTAACTAGGCTGGGGCTCGTTGCTAGGAGGCTGCTCCTGGGGCTTGCAGCCACACTTCTTCTGGGGCTCATAGCTGGGCTGCTTGCAGCCACACTGCTCCTGTGGCCTTGGCTCATAGCCAAGCTGCTTCTGCTGCTGCTGCTTTTGTTGGGGCTTGTAGCTAGGCTGTGGTTGGGATTCATAGCTAGGAGGCTGCTGCTGGGGCTCGTAGCTAGGATGTTGCTGCTGCTCGTAGCTAGGATGTTGCTGCTGCTGGGGCTGGGGCTTGTAGCTAGGATGCTGCTTCTGCTGGGAGAGGTCGTAGCTAGGGTCCTGTGGCTTGTAGCTAGAAGTCTGCTGCTGCTGCTGCTGGGGCTTGTAGCTAGGATGCTGCTGCTGGGGCTTGTAGCTAGGACGCTGCTGCTGGGGCTTGTAGCTAGGATGCTGCTGCTGGGGCTTGTAGCTAGGATGCTGCTGCTGGGGCTTGTAGCTAGGAGGTTGCTGCTGCTGGGGCTTGTAGCTAGGAGGTTGCTGCTGCTGGGGCTTGTAGCTAGGAGGTTGCTGCTGCTGGGGCTTGTAGCTAGGAGGTTGCTGCTGCTGGGGCTTGTAGCTAGGAGGTTGCTGCTGCTGGGGCTTGTAGCTAGGAGGTTGTTCCAACTGCTGCCTGGAATTGTAGCTAGGCGGCTGCTGCAGCCCATACGTAGGCTTCTCCGGCTCAGCATATCCGATCCTGTAAGCTGTTATGCATACTTGTTAGCACATTTGATACCTGCCTATTTAAATCAATACTTTAGCCTGAACTCACCATGTACTTGACATCCCCACTTCAAGGAGTAGAGACAATTGAAGTACCCTGTGTTATATAATAAAAACATATCTTGAGCATGTCCATTTGCCGCTGATCACAAAAAAAGTACTGGCAAATAAAGAATTTACCTCATTATTAAAGCCATGTTGAGGTGGAAAAGCGACTGTAGTTGGCCTGTGAGCCTGCCACTACAACCTCCAGTTGAAATGAATCTGCTGTAGGCTTAAAGAAGGATTCACATCTAATCCCATTCTGATCTGGCACTGATTGGTTTGAAACAAGGTGCAACTCAATCATAATCAGTGTGCTTAATGAGTTGGAACAGCAGACTTGACATCTATGCATGTTGTTCATGGAGTCCGTTGGTATCAGGATGATTAAATGGATGAAACATGTATGATTTCACTGTAAGCACTATGATAGAGCGGGAAAACCCTATAGTGTCAGAGATCCACGCAGTTTTTGCTAGCAAAGAAGATGTTGATTAGTGTGGCTAGTAATGGTTAATCCACCTCCCGCCGAGTGGTTAACTAGGGCCTCTTCTTCCTTGGTCTAGAGCAGGCCTATTCAACTAGCGGCCCGTGGGCCAAATGCGGCCCCTCTTAATTTTTTTCTGGCCCGCAAGAGGTTGCATGCAAAAAATAAATAAAATAAAGGAGAAACATAGTTGCATGCAAATCAGGTTTCTGTGTATAGCCGGTGATACTAGCCAGTATCAGTACCCCACAATCAAGAACTGGCATCACTTATTCTGACAATGTTTGGCTTAACCGATACGTGTGAGTCTAGCTTTTCTCATGAATGCCATCCAGAACAAGGGACATATAGAAGCTGCAAGTGAGTGTCTCAGCGAATGAGGCCAAACTAGGGAAACAACGCAGTACAATCTTTCTCTCACTGCGACTCACTGCTCAAATACACTCTGATATCGTCAACATAGTTCTTGTTTTGGTGATGAACATTGTTGGATATCTAAATACGTGTCAAAAATACGCGAGAACAAAATCTTTTATAATGATACGATTAAAAGTGAAGAAGGAAGGAATGTGTCTGACAAGTTTATTCCATGTAGTAGTACTATATATATTAAGTTAACACTACTTTAAGTACGATTTAATTGTAGCGATTCATTCATGTAGTGTTACTGTGTGGCCCATGAACCCCCAGTGGTTTTCCTTTTCGGCCCACTTGTTGAGGTTGAATAGCCCTGGTCTAGAGAGTATCCTGCTCCTGGTTGTATTTTGAGTATTACATGCTGCTTAGTAAAAGAGGACATAGCTAATGTATTGACTGTAGTTCCTGGGCTTGAGTGTGTTTCAGAGTGAGTGGGGGGCTCTGGACATCATACAGGAAGAGCTCATGTCCCCAGCCCTCATCTCCAGGACCCTTTAACATGGTCTGGGCAGCCGTGTTGAGCAGAAGCCTCCTGCTAGAGGCAGAGCCGTAGGCCTGTCGGTTGATGCTCTTGTTATTCAGTTGGAGTTGCGTTGTGTACGTTGACCACTTGAGTAGTGCAAATTGTGTCTAAATGAGTTAACATGTTTCTGCAATGCCATGTGAATGTCAAAGATGTGAATTCAAAACAAACATGTGACCTTGTCTTGAACGTTTAGAGAAGCTGCTGCTGGAGGTATGGGGCTTCTGCGGCAAGCTAGTAGCTAGATACTAAAT
>OLKM01004199.1:22500-24335 GCA_900291075.1 Melanogrammus aeglefinus | reverse complement strand
TTGTGTGGTTTACCATTGCAGGTTCTATTGTGAGGTGGAGCATTGCGTCAACGCTGCCTGAGCTCAAGTCTTTTAGCTCTCTCGCTGGCTTCCAGACCACCCCGAGAGACGCAGGGCAGTGTTTTAGGCAAGCAGAACCTCCCCCCCCCCCCCCCCCCAACCCCACCCCACCCCCGCTCCTTCCATCATCCCCGCTGCTCACAACAAAACTGTACCCACAATGCCTTGCGAGAGGCCTGAGCCTGCCCATTCGATTGGCTGTGCCCAGGGACCAGGCTGTCTACCGTCTGGCACTCAGCCAATGCACGCACCCTCTCTTAACGGCACACTCACCCTCACACTCCAATGTTTCTCCGATAATTCCCACCGTCGCTGTTTGACTTTCTAGATTGATCTGTGCACCCCGGGGCCACAAAAAAACCTCGTGAATTGGAGGTCAGAAGTTGCTCTATGGGGGGCAGATGAAGAGATTCAGGGTCTTCACGTCCTCTCACACATTCTCTCTCTGTCTTTGCCTCTTAGCCTCTATTTCTCTCTCTCTCTCTCACTCTCTCTCTTGCTCTCTCTCTTTCTCTCTCTCTCTATCGCTCTCTCTCTCGCTGTCTCTCTCTCTCTCTATCTCTCTCGCTCTCTCTCTCTATCTCTCTCTCTCTCTATCTCTCTCTCTCTCTCTCTCTCTCTCTCTCTCTCTCTCGCTCTCTCTCTCGCTCGCTCGCTCGCTCGCTCGCTCTCTCTCTCGCTGTCTCTCTCTCGCTCTCTCTCTCTCTCGCTGTCTCTCTCGCTCTCGCTCTCTCTCTCTCTCTCTCTCTCTCTCTCTCTCTCTCTCTCTCTCCTCTCTCTCTCTCTCTCTCTCTCTCTCTCTCTCTCTCTCTCTCTCTCTCTCTCTCTCTCTCTCTCTCTCTCTCTCTCTCTCTCTCTCTCTCTCTCTCTCTCTCTCGCTCTATCTCTCTCTCTCTCTCGCTGTCTCTCTCTCTCTCGCTCTATCTCGCTCTCTCTCTCCCTTACTGATTCACTGCCTCCACCACTTGCCAAAAGTCAATGAGCCCCAGCGTTTCAGAGAGTGAGATACAGAGGCCTTTGTATGTTCAAACCCAGAAGCCAGCGATAAACCCATCGATAATCACCCCTTCCTTTCTCTGATTGAGCCAACCCATGGGAACCAAACTCCGTCATCGGCCATTGCCACGTCACCGGATCTGTGGATATTCGTGATCATACATGATCGATGGATCGTACGTGATCTATGACTCACATTTTATCAATGGATCACGCCTGATCTATCGATCACATTTCATCAATGGATCACGTGTGATCTATGGATCACATATGCTGTATGATCACACACCTGACCAGGTCGGATCTATGGATCCCTTGTTGGGGGGTGTCGCCCACATAATCTTCTCAAACTGAACTAAGGATATTAGCGGGGGTAATGTGCCAATTCCAGGTGACCCATTTTCCTCTCCATGATAAGACGTTTCTAAACTCCACCACCAGCACAATTATTATGTCTGCGCTCTTGCTATGATTTCCGCGAGCTAAACTTGACATTGTTTGATCTTGGAGAACATTTACTTTAGCACTACTGACGTACCCACACACACACACACACACACACACACACACACACACACACACACACACACACACACACACACACACACACACACACACACACACACACACACACACACACACACACACACACTCATACACACAAACACCGGCAAACACACACCCACAGCCTAACACGTTGCACACACACACACTCTTTCCAATTACATTGCCCTGCTGTTTACATACTGCAACGTTTGCTAAATTGATTATTTGCTTAA
>OLKM01004199.1:0-17500 GCA_900291075.1 Melanogrammus aeglefinus | reverse complement strand
GCCAGCCGTAGCCTCACTAAGCATTAGCAACAGAAACAAAAAAAAGGACCAAACTTACCCCCAGGAGGACCTGAGGAGCACCAAGGGGACATCTTTTATCCCGTAGTTCCCCCACAGTCCATGTCCTTCTTCTCGGGCCCCCGCCGGGCGGTTCATTGAAGCGGCCGTCCTTTCATAGTATTCTCGGGAGCTCTTCTCCTCGTAGGAG
Organism: Melanogrammus aeglefinus; assembly: GCA_900291075.1. Taxonomy (NCBI): domain Eukaryota; kingdom Metazoa; phylum Chordata; class Actinopteri; order Gadiformes; family Gadidae; genus Melanogrammus; species Melanogrammus aeglefinus. The sequence continues at coordinate 17,292 of OLKM01004199.1, read as the reverse complement.
CTCGCTCTCGGCCCACGCGGGCCGTCTCCACCCCCGCGCCCTTGACCTGCTGCCGCTCCCTCGCCGCGGGCCATCCCTTGTTCTACTCGGCCCTACTTCCAACGACTTGACTCCCCTCTCCGCTCCTCGCCTCCGCCTGAGCTCCCATTGAGCCGCGTCCTCTTACTTCCATCATCTTCCACTTCTGCCACACTGTCCCGTCCCTCTCTCTCTCTCTCTCTCTCTCTCTCTCTCTCTCTCTCTCTCTCTCTCTCTCTCTCTCTCTCTCTCTCTCTCTCTCCCCCCTTCTCCCCTGACCTCTCCTCTCTCTCGCCCCTTCTCCTGACCTCCCCTTACTACTCCCTTCCTTCTTTCCTCGGCCGGCCCTGATCCTGTCGGCGCGTATAGAATTACCCCCCGGCTCCGGCCCGGCCATCCATTAGAGGCTCGGGGGAGAGAACCTTAGCCCAGATATTGATCTCCCTGATGGGGAAGGTAACTGGAGAGCCCTCCCCCTGCGTTCTCCGCAGCCATCAGCACCAGTGGAGCTAATGGAGCTCTTAGCAGCGGTCCCGGGCTTTCTTCGTGGCCGTTAGTCGGCTTTGATGATTGGAACAATCAGTGTCACGCGCGCACACACACACACACACACACACACACACACACACACACACACACACACACACACACACACACACACACACACACACGTGAGCACAGACAAACACACACATGCACGCACACACACACACACACACACAGTACACACACACAGACATTCAAATACACAAACACAGATAAACACACATGCACGCATGTGTGTGCCCGCAGTCGCACACACACACACACACGTGAGCACACACACACACGCACACAGTACACACACACAGACATGCAAACACAGACAAACACACACGCATGTGTGCGTGCGCACACACACACACACACACAGACACGCACACATACAGATGCATGCACACGCACACACACACACACATACACACACAGGAGAATATTTGAAGAGCTGCTAATGCGCTCGTCTGTATGTCCCCTAGTCTCTAGGCTCAAGATGGACCGATGGTTTATCAAACAGTTCAACGGTGTAAAGGGGGTTTTAATGGGGGCACAGCGATTGCCCTTCAATATTTATTTGGGCAACGTAAGTGCTGCTGGCCCATAGCAAAACATCAAAGCCCTCAAGGAGGCTGCAGACATAGCCGTGATTGTGTTAACGTCGCTATGTGCTCTGTGTTCATGAATAAACTTACGGAAATAGCTATTGAACGTACAAACGTGGCTGCTGCTTTTCCTCAATAAGGTGGTTGAGGAAAATATATTTCCTCCTACTGATACCACTTAATTAGGTAGTGAGTCTACTACAACGCAACTACTGGCTACACCTCCTCTAGGCAAGTGTGGCTCAGGAAGGTAAGAGCGGGTTGATCGCAACTGGGAAGTTGCTATTTCGATCCCGCTCCTCCTCGCTGCGTGTCCGTGGTGTCCTGAGCGGAAGACCCCTCCAACCCTAAACCGCTCTTGACGGCTTGGCTGTCGCCTTGCATGGTGACTCCGCCGTCGGTGTGAGAATGTGTGTGAACTGGTGAATAGCTCAAAAATAATATTTGCCAATATTCAAAGACTTAAGAGTGGCTGGTTATTGGCCTGGTTAGAAAAGCATTTCTCGATGAATGCTTTTTATTATTCTACAAGGTTTTATTCATGCTTGGTTCCTTTCCCTTATCCTTCAGAGGAATGGCAGAACTCGATCCGAGAAGAACGCCGGGCTGGCTTCATTGGAGCTGATTAATGAGGGCAGGGTAAGTATTCGTTCACTCTCCTTAAGATCTCTCTCTCACACTAACACACACACACACAGCACAACGCGCTCACTGACTAACGCACGCGCAAGCACACACGTACAGAGACCACACACAAAACACATGACATACACGCCACTGAGAGAACACACACACAAACACACGACCACATGGGGGGGGGGGGGGGCAAACGCACACGGACCCAATGAACATACACACATGCACACAGAGACGCACACGCTCACGCCACACGCATTGACCAAACACACACAGGGCACACGCGCACTGACACACGCGTCACGCCGCAAGCACACACACACGTACAGAGACCACACACACCACACACATACACTGACACACACAGACGCAATGACATGCACACATGCACACAGACGACAACACACCGCTACACCACACGCCTTGACCCACACACACACCACACACACGACACACACACACACACACACACACACACACACACACACACACACACACACACACACACACACACACACACACACACACACACACTGTATGTATCACTCTCTAAACCACAGCTTTCAACCCGGTGTCGCTGTCACTTCAACCCGGCTGCATCACATCGGGCTCCATCGCTGGCTCTCTTAAAGGGGGAAATGAATGCGGTGGCAATGAAAGCGTTACAAAATCAGCACGTGGTGCTGGAGGGATGGTGTGTTTGTGGAACCGCTAACGAGACGGGAGCGGAAGTGGGGCTTCTCACTGCTAACCATCTGACTGAGGAGAACACGCTAGCAGCTGGACGCCCCACAGCTAATGCAACGCTAGGCCATGCTATTAAAAAAATATCTACGGATATATTTTCTTCGACTTCATAGATAGATAGATGGATAGATACTTTATTCATCCCCTTGGGGAAATTCATGCATCCACTAACTCACAAAGTCAGTCGACAGACAACAAACAACAAAACTGACAAACAAGCAGGCGGCAAACAATAAAAGTCAATCAAATCTGTCTATAAAAAGTGAGCAATCTTGCACTTAATTAGAATTGCATATAAAAAAAAAAAAAAAGTTATTGTCCAGTGTTATTTAAAAGGGTTACACCTTTTGTAACAGGTTAATAATCGATATATCATTAGAAACCTCCGCAGGTTAATTAGGCGGTGTGTCTGCATTGGATGTAGTTTTAAGCGGTCGCTTTGTGCCTGGACTCAGTATTCCGACAGATTCGCATACCCTCAATCCACCCTTAGTTATTTCACCCTGAGTTAATCCCTCCTTAGTGAATCACGTCGGCCTCGGGTGAGGCGCAGGACGAAAAGGGACAAAGGCGACGCTCGGCCCTCCCCCGTCCCGAGCCCCTAAAGCCTTTTGTGTGTCCCCTCTCTCTCCTCACTGTCCCCGCTGCTTGTCTCTCGCCCAGGCTCCTCTGCCACGCCATGAAGGACCACATCGTGCGCGTGGCCAACGAGGCAGAGTTCATCCTCAACAGACAGCGTGCCGAGGACGTCCACAAGCACGCCGAGTTCGAGGTACGTGCACACACGCACGCGCGCACGCACGCAGCATGCAAGCACACACACAATCTCACTGTCACTTTCTCTCTAACTCACTCACGCATGCACGCACGCAAGCACGCACTCACACACTCAATCACTCACTCACTCGCTCACTGAAGCACATACACGCGCGCACCGCGTGCGAGAGCATATGCATAGCGCGCACATAGACGGCACACACGCGCATAGCACACACCCACACAGCACAAACGCGCATAGCACGCACGCACACACACTCGCTCAGTACACACGCACAGACACACACACACACACACACACACAGGTGCATAGCACACACCCACACAGCACAAACGCGCATAGCACGCACACACACTCGCTCAGTACACACGCACAGACACACACACACACACAGGTGCATAGCACATGCACACACACATGCGCATAGCACACACAGACACACGTGCACCACACTCATCGTGGCATAGCACCAGCTCGTGTTACTGTGTATTTAGCAGGGCTGCGTTGTCCAGTGGTCAGGTATGGCCCTAGCTGATAATTGAATAAACTGGCGGGGGGAGTGCTTTTACTGTAGAATCTCATAGTAGAGGATGGATGGCTGTTTTATACAACAGGGCTGCATCTGTTTTGGTTAGCCTCTGAGACCCTGTGCCACCCGCGTCTGTCTGCCCTTCGGTCTCCTGCGCCACTGTGACCTCCTTGTCTCTCCACCGTTCCTCTTCTCGACCTGCTCACTTCTCTCTCCTCCCCCCCGCTTCGCCCCCCTCCCTGTGTCGTCTTTTCTAATCTGTCTGCCGCTCGCTCTGCCCATCTGTCTCATTCTCTCTCCGCTGCTCTCGCCTCTCCCATCTCATCGCTCTCCTCTCTCCTCTTCTCTTCTGCCATCATTTACTTATCTATGTCTCTTTCATTATCTCTTCTCTCTGTCTTTTCTTTTTACTCTCTCTCTCTAACTCTCTCTCTGCCTCTCTATCTCTTCTCTCTCTCTCTACCTCTTCTTTCTCTTATCCTCTCCTCTCCATCCTCTCTCTGCTCTTCTATGCTATTCCTTCCTCTCCTTTTCTCTGCCTCTCTATATCTATGTCTCTTTCATATCTCTCTCTCTGTCTTTCTTATCTCTCTCTCTCTCTCTACCTCTCTCTGCCTCTCTCTATCTCTCTCTCTCTCACCCTCTCTCTCCCTCTCTCTTTCTCTAATCTCTCTCTCTCTCACTCTCTCTCTATGTATCTATCTCTATGTCTCTCTCTCCTCTCTCTCTCCTCTCTATCTCTCTCTCTCTCTCTCTCTCTCTCTCTCTCTCTCTCTCTCTCTCTCTCTCTCTCTCTCTCTCTCTCTCTCTCTCTCGCTCTCGCTCTCGCTCTCGCTCTCTCTCTCTCTCTCTCTGTCTCTGTCTCTCTCTCTGGCTCTCGCTCTCTCTCTCTGTCTCTCTCTCTCTCTCTGTCTCTCTAGTCAAACTGTGCCCAGTACGCCTCAGACCGGAGGGAGGAGGAGAAAATGTGCGATCACCTCATCAGCGCTGCCAAGCACCGGGATCACGTGTGACCTGAACCGCCAAACAATTGGAAACAGAAGATCCCTCAAACATCCTGACTCAATAAGCCACGGAGCGTTGGGCGCGCGATGGTCACAGAGGTGAGGGCATTAGCTCCGCTGTGAAATCAGTAGGCCCAGCACAAAACCAAACCCTTACCTCAAGACAATATTTGTACATTAAACGCTGTATAAATACACGTACTTAGTGTAATGTCTATATTAAATCAAACAATTCTTAGAATTTTTCAGAACGTATTTTGATGAAAATCTTAATTCATTTATTTATTAAAAAAATTATGGTTATTGACATTCCATTTAGTTACACACACAAACTAGGAATCACACACACAGGGGCACACACACACACACAGACACACTTTATCTTCCCCTCTCTCTGGTTTGTTCATTCACTCGCTCACCCTCACTCGCTCACCTCACGCGTTCAGGAAGTCTCCAGTGACGTCACGCGGCTCTCGCCTGGAGCCGTTCTGCCGCTGATGTGAGAGGCTCCGGACGTGCGGCGTCTGCTGCCATGCGCTTCCCCTCACGCGGCTGCCACCGGCTGCGGGGCGCGTGCCGCTGCCCACAGCCGCTCCCGTCAACCCCCGCGCCCCCCCCTGCCCCCCCGCCGCACTGGGATCACGTCGTTGATTAAAAATCAACCCTCACCCCTACCCCTCCGCCCGCGTGACACAAAAGGCGTGTTCGTCAGAGACACCGCGCCAAAGACGCACTCTTGACTGCGGCAAACAAACCGCTGTTTGAATCCGAAAAATAAACAAGACACCTGTGTGGAGTTCACCTAGACTCACCTGTGCAGAGACCACCTAGACTCACCTGTGCAGAGACCACCTAGACTCACCTGTGCAGAGACCACCTAGACTCACCTGTGCAGAGTTCACCTAGCATAGCCACCCCGTCCTCCCCTCCTACTTGTTGTATGTTGTATGTGTACGTCCCGGCACTTTAATGTATCGTGTAACAATTACACGTACATTAAGTGTTCTTAGTTTGTGTAGCATCGTTGTCCTAGCTATTATCTTTGGTTGTATACGGGGAAATGGGCTAACCTAGCGATGTTTAGCGCTTGGCACCTGGTTCTGTGAACGTCCTTGCTGTACTTGATGACGGCGGTATATTGTTGTTTCTCATTCTTTCGACAAATGTTCTTACTATAAGTTGCTTTGGATAAAAGCGTCTGCTAATCTTCCTGGATGTAAATGAGTTCTTAAAACGAGTTGAACAAGCAAACGGAGATGAACAAACAAAAACCGCCTATGAGGCGAGCCGCGAGGTGTTCCGTACTCTCTCACACCCCCCCCCCCCCCCCCCCCCGTCGCGCCGCGTTCCCTCTGAGTTACTCCTCTGAGAAATCAATTCCAGTCTAAGCTCGCCGCGATGCTAGAAAACTTTTTTTTTTTTTTCTCTCATTATATTTGGATAATTACACGCCTCGTTGTTGTTGTTCGTCTTGGCTTGTGCAACCGCGGTTTGTACACCACAAGTCCGGATTTCACCTTTGTTGTTCGTCCTTGTTCTCCTTTCCTGTTTCCCGCCCCCCCCACTCCGACACTCCACTTGCAGACGCAATTTGCCGCTTTCTGGAGTTCTGGACTATGGGGGGACGACCTGAGGCGGAGGCGTCGCTTCGTACGCAACGCGCTTCGCTCCACCCACGCCGACGTGGCGCTCAAAGCGCTGGAGGAGTATGGTGAGTGTCCCGTCAGTTAATTTACCTGTTACCATTTACACGAGAACATCCCCTTGTGTGTCTATATCGGTCATGGTGTTTGGAGATCTGTTAATTAAAGGTGATATTGTACCCCAAGGTGTGTGTGTGATAAACCATTGCAAGCAGTTTGAAAATCTGCCTTTTTCCTGTGATTTAGTAAATCAACTGGGTAGGCTGGGTAGACTGATCTATCCAGCATACATCTAGGTGGACACACTTGTGATGTCACTAAAACACAGGAAGAGGCAGATTTTTAAACTGCTTGTAATGGCCAATTATACTCACACCTGGTGGCATAACATCACCCCCTTGAAGCAACGATTTGCACTTTTAAAAGCGCTGATGTAGACCGGATGGGATCTTTTGAAATGTACACCTTTTGCTTTTCTTTCGGATGAGGTCATGCAACACGCTCACGTTTATTCCCATGTGGGATAGGTAGTAGAAGAAGAGGAGGGAGGGGGGGACTTAAGTCCCAGAGGAGTTTCCGCAGCCAATCGCGTGGTCAGCCAGAACCCAGAGGCGGAGCTAAATGTTGGAAGGAGATGATGACGCTGCTGAGCTGCTGCTGCCAAGAGAAAGAGATTTGATAACCTTGCTTGGTAGATAAACACATGTGCCACAACACACCACACTCGCCCGCCACGCACGCAACACACATTAAGGCGCTGTTTGGTTGGTAAAGTATCAGTTGAGATACTGTAATCGAAAGTGTGAGATATTGGCATTCGGCTCACATTTTCAAGTACACACACACACAATCCACCACGCACACGCACACAAAACACACAAACACACACACCACCACACACACACCACACACACACCAACACACACACACACAAGCCTAAGGAAGCTGTTCACATATATCTTTGACTCTTGGTCCAGTTGCGTTTCCGTCCACGGGTTGTTACGTCCAAAGGCAGTTTGTCGCTAATGAACCACTACGAACCCACTAACGCGCCCCGCCCCCCCCAAACTGATCCCTGCAAGGCAGACGCGGCATGGGAACACTGACCATGAATCATGATAGCTCTCCAACACTACCTAACGCAATCCGGTTGGACCTAATTATTGAGCGCTTTGACGATAATTATAAAGAACTTCTAACCTGAAATTAAATATGTATGTGAGCATTTCATTTGAATCGTTTTGAATGATCTTTTGATTGTGTTTGCCTGAATCAAACAACATCGCTATCTGTTCGCGCGGCTATTTTCTGTAACGAGGCTTGGTTGATTACTGAGCAGATTAACCTTCGTTTTTTTTTTGGCAACTAATCACGTAATCAGTTCTAAGTTTTGAGGTTTCTGGATGAAGGAGTCCATAGTTGTAACACATTACAATATGCAAAACAACGTTTGGATTGGATGGCGCTCTCAAACCCACCTAGTGTCAACGCTCCCGCCCAGGCTATAGGGGTGCAGGCTAATTGCTCAGACTCTCACTGCGCAGCAGCATAGCGAACATTCTCGTGAAATCTCAGCTTTTTTTTTTAGCGCGCCTCTCCGCTTCAGGGTGTGGAGGCGAGTAAGACAGGGAGGGGGTGATGAGGGAGGAGTGTTTTCTTTTATATTTATACTGGAACTAGCTTGAAATCACTTATCTTGCCTATTGTACCTTTTAATTATAAAATAACCGACACGATGAATTATGAAATAACTTAATCAATGCTATTAATTAAGCCTGCCTACGTTCATGAATGCAGCTCTGTGATTATCATCGTCCGATGCCGTGATTGGACGACCATACAAGGTCGTATGATGCTCTGATGAGATGACCTAATAAGGTCGTCTGACGCTATGATGAGATGCCCTTATAAGGTGAACCTTCCTTTGCAGGCCCAGTGGTGCTGAGCACCCCCGCCCAGCTGGTGGCGCCGGTGGTGGTGGCCAGAGGAACGCTGTCCATCACCACCACCGAGATCTACTTTGAGGTGGACGAGGACGACCCCGCCTTCAAAAAAAATCGACGCCAAAGTAAAAAGCCCCCCGCCTTTTTCTCTTCTTGTTTTTTTTCCTGTTTGGGCGCCTCTTGCTTTATTTCATTACTGGAGAGCGGCCGTAGTAAGGGGTGCACTTGTGGAGGTTTCGATGGGGGGGGGTGGTTGTGCTCGTCCCCAGTTGGGCATGTGTGGTTACAGAGTCTCTCTAGTGCACAGAGTGTGTTGACCGTGTGGAGTGATGTGTTGTTATCGGCTCCACTCGGTACGGAGTTCACTCCCTCACACTGTCTAGGGAGGCGCACTTACAGTTAATTAAAAATATATACATTTAGATATTTAAGATTGAAGATGGAATAAAATCAATATAAATGTCTATAATTGAAGATTTAAGACGGGATACAATCATATGTGTATTTATTTAAAATTTAAGATAAAATAAAATAGAGTATATTTTAATAAATTTGTAATTGTATATAAATTAAAAGAGGATGTATAATAAAAATGGTATATAAATTATAAAAGATGTATAAAAGGTTACAAAAGCATAAGGGTGCAAAAAAAAAAAAAATTATGTTGCGACCCAAATGTTATTTTATGAGCTTGTAAAGAAAAAATAGGTTTTTTTCGATACAAACTAATAAATTCTGTTTTGTGTACAGGCATCTTTCATTCTGTACAAGGATGAAGCGCAGTTCCTCTGTTTTTAAATGGAAAACAACCTACCTATCATCCGCTGCGCACTGGAAAAATACAATAATATATAAAATAAATATGAATCGCCTACCTACCCGCCACTGACCTGTCAACTGACAACCAACAGGAACCTAAACTTTTTTTTTTTTTAGGCCTAAGGGTATTAAGCGTATCGGATAACATTATACATCACTTCAATTGAATTGGGGCCCCGTGACCCTGAAGGCCTAGCGCTGTGACCTCCCTGACCCCAACCAGGTGCCTGGCGTACTCCGGAGGGTGTCGTGCACGGGAAAGTGGATGTTTCAGCGAGATCCGGGCGGTGTCTCTCCCCGCGCTACCCTGCCTGCAGAGCACCGGGCTGGAGGTCTTCATGGCCAACCGGAGTAAGACCCCGCGCTTTTATCACCCCCTTTACAAACTGCCTCCTGGACGCTTTTATTGTGTTAGGTGTTCATCAGACTTGTATGTGAGCTATTTGGTTGCCGGTATTTAACATGTTTAAATACGCTAAGTAAGACCATAGCGCTTTAAGAGGTCAAACTGCTACATGGACGCTTTTATTGTGTTAGGTTTTCATCCTAACACAACTTGTGTGTGGACTATTGCGTCTTTTTTATTTAACACATTCAATGGATGGTGTCAAACTACTTCATGGAGGCTTTTATTGTGTTGTATTCCCGTCAGACTTTTATTTGGACTATTGGGTCGCTGGTTTTTAACACGTTAATAGGTGGTGTCAAACTGCTACATTGACGCTTATTTTATTGTGTTTATATTTCCATCATGCTTGTATGTCGACTATTGGGTGGCTGGTATTTATCACATTCAATCTGTGGTTGAATGCGCTATGCTATTCCCGTGCTTTACAAAACGGTGCAAAAGGGCAAAGGAAAAAAAAGATTCTGGAATCAATTTTGTTCTCGCTGTTTTATACTCCAGTTTTTCTTTGCTTTGAATTTCAAGGAGTCCATTAGGCAGAGGGCGGATTTCAAAAGTAGTAGTAGTAGAAACTCCAGTTTATCCTCGTCTGATAACAGTGTCAGACTCTAACCACGGTGCTGTCATACTGGAGAGAAAAACATTACACTCACATGACATCTCATGTTAACCTTATGATACATGTGAATGCTTAGAAATCATCCATATGGAGGATGTATAAACATGCACATTTATTATAAGGTTATGCATGTCATGTGAGTGTAAGGCTATCATGAGATGTTAGCATAAGATGTTAACATGAGATGTCATTTGAGTGTAAGTTTAACATGAGATGCCATATGCATTGTTAACATAAGGTTAACATGAGATGTCATATAAGTTTACGGTAACATGAGATGTCAACATGAGTGTACGGTTAACATGAGTCTACGGTTAACATGAGATGTCAACATGAGTGTACGGTTAACATGAGATGTTAACATGAGGTCAACATGAGATGTCAACATGAGTGAGGTTAACATGTGATGTCAACATGAGATGTTCACTTAAGGTCAACATGTGATGTCAACATGAGATTTTAACATGAGATGTTTACATGTGATGTCAACATGAGTGTACCATTTCTTTATCTCCCCAAGTATATAACAGGTGAGAAGTCACGGTGGTGGTGTTTACTCCGTCAGTAACATGTTGTTCCCCTCCCGTGTTCCCCCCCCCCCCAGCCTCCGTCATGTTTAACTTCCCCGACCAGGCCACGGTGAAGCGGGTGGTGTACAGCCTCCCCCGTGTGGGGGTGGGCACGAGCTACGGCCTGCCCCAGGCCAGGTGAGACCCCTTCCATCCAACACACATACTACTGTTTATTTGTTTGTAGTTGGTTGTCTTTTTTTTGTACTGAGGACTACAAACGGATGTCCCGGGGGACTACAAAAATGGAGGTCTGAGGGAATGACCTTTTAAGTTTCATCGATTTAAGTCATAATAAAACTATATTTAGAGCATTGGTTTGATGCAGTGAGATTGGGCTCCGCATCTGAGCGATAAGATCACAGCATCAACGACATATTGCAATAATCCTTTTTTCGTTTCGTTTTTTTCGTTTGTGTCACTCAGGGCGATCTCCATGGCAACCCCTCGGCAGCTTCTTCAAATCTTCCAACATGACCCAGGCGCTGGCAGAGGAGGAGATCTCCAACTTTGAGTACCCTCATGTTCCTCAAACACCATCGCAGGTAATTCGCGCCTTCCCACAACCGCATCGTGGCCGCGTCAGACCCCGGCGACACACGCGGGCCATCATCACCCATCTGAGGGACGACGAAGAAGAGAGGATTCCATCTTCTACTCCTTCGTCGTCTTAAGGCTTTGTCTAAGTTTGATAGATCTTTTTCTTCAACAGCGAGCAACATAACGCCCCTTCACCGTGTGTGTGTGTGTGTGTGTGTGTGTGTGTGTGTGTGTGTGTGTGTGTGTGTGTGTGTGTGTGTGTGTGTGTGTGTGTGTGTGTGTGTGTGTGTGTGTGTCTCCGTGTGTGTGTGTGTGTGTGTGTCTCTGTGTGTGTGTGTGTTTCCGCCATTGTGTGTGTCTCCGTGTGTGTGTGTATGTGTGTCTGTCTCCGTGTGTGTGTGCGTGTGTCTCCATATGTGTGGGTGTGTCTCCACCTGTGTGTGCGTGTGTCTCTATGTGTGTGTGTGTCTCTGTGTGTGTGGTCCCTCACCTCCTCTCTGTTTCTCGCTGTGTCCCTCCCTGTGGTGTCTGCTGCTCCAGGGCGGACCTACAACGACCTGAACCAGTACCCGGTCTTCCCCTGGGTCCTCACCAACTACGACTCGGAGGAGCTGGACCTCACTCTCCCCGGGAACTTCCGGGACCTTTCAAAGTGGGGGGAGATGGGTTAGCGTTATGCGGCTACCCTGCTCAGGGCGCTTTGGTTGTCTCCGCTGCTCGGCCCCAAACCCATAAGTGTGTGTAAGGTAGAGCCCTCTTCCGGTTTGGGAGGAGGGAGGCTTTCAGAATTCAAGAACCTCCGTAACAGAGTTCTGTCCACGCTAACTGGCTGTGCCACGGTGTGACGTGAACTAAGGTAGCTCAGCTGGCTGGGAGGGGAGAGTGGGAGGAGCTTAGGGTGAGTGGGAGGAGCTTAGGGTGAGTGGGAGGAGTTTATGGTGAGTGGGAGGGGCTAGGGGTTGTGGGAGGGGGTTAGGGTGAGTGGGAGGGGGTTAGGGTGTGTAGATAGTATGATTCTTGTAAAAAAAGAGAGAGGTGCGGGCTGGCCATCCTTTTATATTTGTAGATTGCATCATTTATAGGATGCGATTTAATTGATAACATTATTGAACTCACCATGAAACCGCATAGACTACAGATTTATTCATTTTAAGCTACGAGACACCGTTAAAGACACAATATGTAAATTATTTGGGGGGGGGGGGAACTAGTGGCTCTTCTTGAGGTTAAGTGCTCTGACTCTGCAGCAGTGAAGAGAGAGCTCGTAAAGTCTTCTCTCCGAGCCTCTCGCCTTCTGGGGGGAGAGGAGAGGGGTGAGGAGGGGTGAGGAGCAGAGAGATGTTTAGTTGAGTTTATTTGAAGATTATCCATTGCGGTACATGGATGTCGGATGCACACACATGCCCTTGTACGAGAGCATCAAATGCACAGGACATCAAACATGGATGAATAAAAATGTCAAAGCTGATAGCGTAATTATTCGCCCTCATGCAAACAAGGACTCAGCCAATCAATCACAGCCACGGATAATATTATTCACTTGAAGTTGTCGTTTTTATACGGATTTATGGCAGAAACTGCCAAGGAGACATCTGCCATTTGTAAATTGAAGATAAAAATATGTGTCTCTTCTCTTCTCTCTCTCTCTCTCTCTCTCTCTCTCTCTCTCTCTCTCTCTCTCTCTCTCTCTCTCTCTCTCTCTCTCTCTCTCTCTCTCTCTCTCTCTCTCTCTCTCTCTCTCTCTCTCTCCTCTCTCTCACTCTCTCTCTCTCTCTCTCTCTCTCTCTCTCCCACTCTATATATCTCTCTCTCTCTCTCACTCTCTCTCTCACTCTCCCCCCCCACTCTCTCTCTCTCTCTCTCTCTCTCCCCCCACTCTCTATACATCTTTCGCTCTCTCTCTGTCCTCCTCCTCTCATTGGTTCCCTCCTTAGCCAATCGGAGCGCTGAACCCCAAGCGGGCGGCGTTCTACGCCGAGCGCTACGAGACGTGGGAGGAGGAGGGCACGCCCCCCCACCACTACACCACCCTTTACTCCACCGCCGACACCACGCTGGGATGGATGCTCCGGATAGTGAGTAGCCCCTCCCCCTACTAGGCTCCTCCCCCTGCTAGGCTCCTCCTCCTGTTAGGCTCCTCCCCTGCTAGGCTCCTCCCCCTGAACCCTTTAGAACTACAACCGTGTAGTTCACAGCTCGACATATGACATTGCCAGGACTTCCTTGAAAAATAGTTTTTTAATCTCAATGGGACTTTCCTGGTTGAATGAAAACAATAATACTTACAAATACAGTTTGTTGGTTTCGGGCATCTGGTAAGGATGCCCACTGGGTGCCTCCCTTTGGAGGTGTTCCAGTTGGGGGGGAGACCTCGGGGAAGACCCAGGACTAGGTGGAGAGATTATATCTCAACACTGGCCTGGGAACGCCTCGGGATCCCCCTCGTCAGAGCTGGTCAATGTGGCTCGGGAAAGGGGAGTCTGGGGCCCCCTGCTTGAGCTGCTGCCCCCGCGACCCGACCGCGGATATGAGGATGAGATGAGAGAAATACAGTTTGTGTTTGTAAAGTACATTCAACCGATGTTCATGATATTTCAATACTTGATGCATGTGTAATAGTTTGGCTGGGCAGTATGAATGATGGTATTGTCCTGATTATCATACTGAGATTAACGTTCAAAACCCCAAACATGTAACCAGATTTTCAAGTTTTGCTTATATCTAGTCATTTGGGCTACAAAATAAGGTTAAAGAAAAAGTAAATACTTGAGACCAGCTCGAAGGACAGCATCAAGTGAGGGTGGCAGAGATGTGTCAAACGAACTGCATATCCAGAACACACAGCAAATTCAGTATACACAAGCTCATTAACGGGAAACACAACTGCCAAAGCCATAACACGAATGAAAAAACAGAACACAAATGCAAATGCCACAACACAAATGCTAAACAGCACACAAATGACAAAAAAAAATAACACAAATGCAAAAGCTACAACACTAAAGCAAAAGCCATAACACATGCAAAAGCCAAAGCACAAATAAAAAAATAGAACAAAAATGCAAAAGACACAAAACTAATTAACTAACAGAACACAAATGCAAATTTTACAACACAAATGAAAAAGATACAAAAGCCGGAAGAACAACAACAGAAGTGAGCGTCAACGTGGGCCCGTATCGAATGCATTCAGCGCGAGCATTCACTCAGCATAATAACATGAACCATCAACCAGAGGGTGCAGTGACGCGCTGCTCCCCAGAGAGGGCGCTGTTGTCCCGTCGGCAGAACTTAGGTGGACCGGCAGGGTTCGTCATCGAGCTGTGTTCCCCTCCTGCAGGAACCCTTCACCACGTTCTTCCTCAACGCCAACGAGAACAAGTTCGACCACCCGGAGAGGTCCTTCTCCGGCATCGGCCGCTCGTGGAGGAACTGCCAAAGAGACACGGCCGACGTCAAGGTAACGGCTACGGGGTCCCAGAGAGGACATACTTCAGGGACACGGTGACGAGGACTGAAGGGAATACATCGTGGCGTTAAATACACTTACTGATGTTTGCATGACAGTGTTTTTAGCCAAAGCTAATTTACGACATCAATACATAACTAATATACGCACAAAAAAAAACCTTTCTTTCTTTCTTTTTAATTATTAACAATTTCAACACTAATTATATTAACAAAAAAATGATGGACAATTGGTCATTCTGTCAAATCGGGGGAAAAAACGAATCAGTTGACTTAGCTCACACGCTCTGTGTGTGTGAGTGGGTGGGTGATCCGTGCGCGCGCAGCGCTGAACGCCTTGTCTCCTGCCGTGTCCCCCAGGAGCTGATCCAGAGTTCTACTAAACCCTGCCCGAGATGTTTTCGTAAACAGGCAACGAGTACGAGCTGGCCGCCAGGGAGGACGGCGAGGCGTGCGGGGGGGGGGGGGGGGGGGGGGGGGGGTGCTGTGTGCGTGACGGTGAGCTCCCCGTCTGGGCCAAAGAAGCCCGAGGACTTTGTCCCGCATCAACCCGCATGGATGTGGAGTGTGGTGGGGGGGGGGGGGGCAAACGCTAAAAGACGCTAAAAAGGCGCCCCTGTGTGGTGGTCCGACTGTAGAACACGTTAACATGGATGTATGTGAATCGTGGGTGTGTTTATGGCATGTGGTCTGCGTTCTGCACGCACTGACGTCATCGTTTGTTTATATATTCAGTCTGTACTGAGAAAACCTCCTTCGGACTTTCTGCACCACTGCCATGACGTTTTTAGGGAATTAAGATTCATGCCTCGACCTTATGATTTGTGTACAACCCTTGATTAGTTCGAATCCAATGTGAATCGCGTTAAATCCAGATTCATACCACGACGATGTGAATTTAATGAAACCTAGATTGCTCCCACTGCTCTATGGCGTCATCAGACGGTTGTTCACGCTCTCCTGACCCGTCCTAACGTGTCCATGCTTTGGTATAACGCTGCTGCATGGAGTCAGAGGGTGGTTACTCTCTGACCCGTCCTGACGTGTCCGTCCCGGGCCAGTCAGACGATGGTTACTCCCCCCCGTCAGGGTTCTCCTGACCCGAACCTAACCTGTCTGTCTCTCCAGGCGCTGGAGAGCGAGTTTGTGTCCTGCCAGCTGCACCAGTGGATCGACCTGATCTTCGGCTACAAGCAGCGCGGGCCGGAGGCGGTGCGCGGCCTCAACGTCTTCAACTTCCTGTCCTACGAGGGCGCCGTCACCCTGGACAACCTGGACATGCCGCAGCGCGAGGTGGGTAGCCTGGCAACCGCACGCATCCGGTCTTCTGCGCGCGAGTTCATCTGGATGAGGCTGGGGATGCCAGGAGTCTGATCGCTCTACCATCCTCTCTCTCTCTCTCTCTCTCTCTCTCTCTCTCTCTCTCTCTCTCTCTCTCTCTCTCTCTCTCTCTCTCTCTCTCTCTCTCTCTCTCTCTCTCTCTCTCTCTCTCTCTCTCTCACCCCTACTCCTCTGTCTCCCTCTCTTCCTCTCCATCCATCCCTCTCTGCCTTCCCCTCTCTCTTTCTCTCTCTATGCCTCACTCTTTATCTTGATTTATCTACCTCTCCAACCCTCTTTCCTTTTATCTATGTTTCTCTGTCTCACTCCCTCTCTGTCGTCCCTCTATTGTTTTTATCAATAACTCTAATTCTACCTCCCTCTCTTTGTCTCTCTCCTTTTGGCTCTCCATCTCTATTGTTTTTATTTATTGTTCTCTCTACTTCTCTATCTCTACTTCTCTCTCTCTCTCTCTCTCTCTCTCTCTCTCTCTCTCTCTCTCTCTCTCTCTCTCTCTCTCTCTCTCTCTCTCTCTCTCTCTCTCTCTCTCTCTCTCTCTCTCTCTCTCTCTCTCTCTCTTCTCTCTCTCTCTCTCTCTCTCTCTCTCTCTCTCTCTCTCTCTCTCTCTCTCTCTCTCTCTCTCTCTCTCTCTCTCTCTCCCCCCCCCCCCAGGTGATGGAGGCCCAGATCCAGGCGTGTGGACAGGTTCCCTCCCAGCTGCTGATTGAGCCCCACCCCCCTCGCTCGTCCGCCATGCACCTGGTGAGTCTCTCTCTCTCTCTCTCTCTCTCTCTCTCTCTCTCTCTCTCTCTCTCTCTCTCTCTCTCTCCCTCTCCCTCTCTCTCTCTCTCTCTCTCTCTCTCTCTCCATCATGTTGGCACTGTGATCGATACAATTATCCAATCAGTAACGCCGCAGGAGTTTCGCTTTGAATTTGGCATCTTCCCAATAATCCCCAGAATGCCTCTGAAACCAGACTGAACCATGTGGACCGTGTGAGGTGTTCAGCTGGATGATCACACCATCGTGACAGGGGGACTCTTACATTCATAGAACCTTTAATGTACGGAGGAAGGCAGGAATTCTGAAGTATCGAATCAGTGAACGTTGAGGG
>OLKM01004198.1:12602-24344 GCA_900291075.1 Melanogrammus aeglefinus | reverse complement strand
GCAATAATAGAGTCAAATTATACGGTCCAGTTTTCGGTTCCTATTAGGATATTATATTATTTCTAAACATGCACTCACACAATATTAATAAAAAAGTAAGTGGTTGGAAACAAGATAAAACCAAGTGACGGCTGAATTGAAAAGCGCAAATGCGATTGCTAACAATGCAGAATAGTAAAAGCGTCAAATCTAATGGCCCTTCGCACTGATCGGTGTGTGTGTGTGTGTGTGTGTGTGGTGTGTGTGTTGTGGTGTGTGCTGTGTGTGTGTGTGTGTTGGTGTGTGTGTGGTGGTGTGCTGTGTGTGTGTTTAAGAAGAACAGCGACTCGGTGCGTGATTAAAAGCGCTCCGTGAGAGTGGGGAAAAACAGCCCAATCTGGACACTTGTCCTGAACAGGCGCTCACCTGCCGGCGTCAACCGTAAATCAATGAGAGACCGAAACTGGAACGAGGCCGGTTTAAAACTAAAACTGATTCTGATCTAAAGTTTAAATAATATCGAGGCGAGAGGACCTCACCTCTCCCACGTTCTTGGCGACCTTGGCGCTGCATTACTGTAAAGAAATGACTGTGATTTATAAAACCTATGTAAACATCAACTACAGAGATAGTATTGTAGCAAAACATATATTTTTTTGTTTAAATAACAGTGAACTTCGTTATAATACTATTGAAGCCATGGAATGTTTGTATATTTGGCAACAACAACAATGTGATTAGAATCAAATTTAGTTGTGAAAACTAAAATATTGGTAACCACAAACTGAGAAATTTTTGTAAATAGCTCTGATATTTGACCATGCAAATATTGTAAAAACTAGTTTAGTCAGTTTTGTTTTGAAAAAATACAAAAAAAAAGTGTGATGTCACTTTTACAAGTGTAATGCTGTAACTTTTAACATTGATTGGATTGAAACGTGCAATACTGAGGTAAATAAAATGTTTCACACCAAAAAAAAATCATTGTGGAACCTATTCATTAAACAATAGTTTTTTCAGTCGCTAACAAGCGTTTTCTAAACAGTAGTCCACATTTTCAAAAACTCTAAACAGTGGCAGGTGTGGCAGTAAGTCAGGAGGTAGAGGGGTTGGCTGGCCCCCACGACTTAAGTGTTGTTGGTTCGATCGCGCTCGGCTCCTACACTAGGACTCGCAGTGTCGAGTGTGTTTCTGAGCAAGGCGAGTGAGACGCGCGTCTAACTGAGCTCCTGGACCGAGTCTGCTGTTTGCTTGCATGGTGACTCGCCAGTTCGTGTGTGAATGTGTGCATGAATGGTGAATGGTGAGCAATATCTGGTCAAAAAGCCATTTGAGTGGCCAATGGTTAGAAGAAGCGCTATACATAATGCCAGTCCATTCCTCATACAGTCATTAAACACGATTAGCCACAACATCGGTCCTTGTGGCCAACCATTCACACATTCATGTTGTATTTCACACAATAGCCAGTCAGTGACACATTTATATAATGCTTACAGTTTATCTTAACAGACTAAGACTATACCATCCTAACAAAAATTATGGGATTGTTTTGTATAATATTTATCCAAAATTTAACACAACAACATCCACAATTTCCAAACACAATATTCAAGTACCTTAGAGATACAGTTACTAAAACCTCTGCTTTCTGTAATAAAGTAATATCAGTTGCATACAATACAATATCGTTCACACTGAATATAAAAAAAATTGGAAAGAGAGAGCGTATGCGGATACAGCTGATCGTATTGGTTGGGTATTGATTAGGGTCAACCACAGCTGATAATGCCCAACTCTGGCTTTAGAATCAATGGCAATTACTAAACAACGACGATTTGGGAGTGATGTTTTTTCGAGAAAACCAGAGAAACTCGCAATAAAAGATGTCTGGACGAAGGAGAGTACAGCTAAGGGGCCCAGGAGAAGAGCATCGACACGCTGCAGAGAGTGTAGTATGTGAGAGGAGCAGGAGTAGTGAGAGGAAGCAAGTCAGGGAGAAGAGGCAGGCCTAAGAGGACGGGCAAGGTAAGGTATATGAGAAGTGCGTGTGGTCGGGGCATTCTACGAGGGCTTACAAGGGCAGTTGGGTGAGTGAGTGATTCGTGCCACTTAATCATTGACCCATGCGTGATGAAATCACGGTAATCTTTCACTAAGTGTAGGACTGGTGAAAAGAGTACCAGCCCAATTTGGGGGTCGGCTCAACTGAGTTCGTCATTATACGCATGCATATTCAACCAGAACCAACAGGTAAGTTTGCATTTATTACATGGAATTGTTTCTATTCTCACTTGACATGTCAATGAGGCCATACAGTAATGCATATGTTGATTTTTTTTGTCCCTCCAATGAAAAGAATGCACCGTCTATCCTCCCCTCTGGGGGAAGAGGTATAGCGTGCCTTAATCAATCAAAACAAAGCTTGCCATAGTAGATATGGTTGTTGCAAATAACGCAATTACTGCATGAGGATTCAAAGCAGAATTTTGGAGGACCAAAGATAGTAATATTTCAA
Source organism: Melanogrammus aeglefinus (assembly GCA_900291075.1). Lineage (NCBI taxonomy): Eukaryota > Metazoa > Chordata > Actinopteri > Gadiformes > Gadidae > Melanogrammus > Melanogrammus aeglefinus. The sequence continues at coordinate 21,847 of OLKM01004198.1, read as the reverse complement.
ATATCAATAGCATCAGCCTCGCAACCATTACCGCGGACGCATTGTCCAAAAACAGACTGATAAAACTGTACCGTCAAAATAAAGTATTCCTCAATTTGATGTCGAGACAAAAATATTACTGTAGGCCTAGTAGGCTACAGACAACTAGCAGACATAGAGGACCCATTACCCACAGTCAAGACTGGCAACGGTCTCACAATAGAGATATAATGTAGACTATTCATAGTGAAAACTGAGAACTTATGAAAGTTAGAGAACTTCAGTGTAGATGTTTTAAGCCACAAGAGTGGCACACGTATTATTACATAAGAGTAGATCTGAGGGCTTTACTACGACGGAGGCTATTCGTGGTGTAATTATTGAAAGCGAGGGGTGTGCCTATAGGCCCTATAGGCTAGTGAAGTCAGAGTGTCTACTCTGTACAGTGACAGAAGACTGATACAGTAACTGTCGTTCAATATACAGTAATGAAAGCCTACTACTTCAAAGGTGGCCATTTACACTCGACGTCGGGAGCGAGATTCCACGCAACGGTGAAATGTGAGTGACAAAGTGATCAGATTGTGACAGTAAGTTTGTCTTAACTCCCAGATGCGCAGTCTGGTCATTGAGCATTCTGCATCACTTTAATTTCGATACTTAGTTGGCGTGTTACTACTGGTAAACTGGATCACCAACACCATCCCATGCCCTGTGGGACCAACTTACGGACCAATACCCTCATTCTGCAGAGAAGTACCACTAGCTGCACTCCGAGCTTCAACGCTAGGACCGCACTGATCAAAGGCAGTTCACACTCAACGAAGCATCCGCCTGTTGTTCAGTTGTATAAGTTCCTGCTGGGGAGGATAGAGAATCGGTACTGCCAAATCGCCTCCCACAGTCCAATTCCTTCATGGTTCACAGCAAATATCTTTGAAGGTTCGAGATCTTTGCTGCCATTGCCGCGTTGTCACAGCAACAAGCGGTAAAATACCTACAGGGAATTCAATCTTACAATCCGCTGCTGGGTTATTCATCAACGCGGAGTATATGCAGTCAGGTGGGCGCACCATCAGCCCAGCCATGATTGGCAGCTGAATCATTACAGAACAACATGGACTCCACTGAGTGGCCAAGCAGGAACGAACCCCCGAGGTGGACATCACCAGTCACAAGAGCCATAGCCACAACCTAACTTTGTGCACAAGGAGCACACACAGAGTTTCTAAGGCCATTCCCCTGCCACTACAGACTCAGTCACCTGTGTCAGTGTTCCTGAGAACAGAATTCACGATACAGAAGATAATATGACGGTCCTTTGACTTCTGTATCTCGTGGAATGTTGTACTGGCAACCCTTATCCCTACCACCCAGACACGGAATAGCCAGAATCCATCACGATAGACAAATGCTCCAAAACCAAAAAAAAATTCCCATTTACAGTTTTACTGTGCCTCAAGCAACTTTATCAGAAACAACTGGCATAGGTTCCTAATTCGGACACACTTAAGTCAGCTGGTTTAGGAAATGTGTATTGCCCACTCCTCGTTAAATCTGCGCTCTTCCAGCCAGGTGCGAAATCCGCTGTTTCGCAGTGTCCTCGCTCACGGCAAGTAATTACAAACATCATCAAGCATCGACCTGACGTGAAATGCGGTTTTCGGCTGTTGCAGACGGTCCGACCATCGACATTTTAGCAGAAAGCGAGGCCAATGTTCTTACCTGCACATCTGGTACCTACGGCTTCTCTTCCCTAACTTTCCTTTTCGAGCGCATCGACTATATATCTTAATCTGCCAAGAATTTGCTGCTTCATTTACAGTTTTCAACTCCACGCTCATCAATATATCGAGTCCGGCAGCTTCCGATGGAAGACAATCTCTGAACTGTTCCAATACATATGAGATCACAGAGATCTTTAAATGTAAGACCCCTTATACTTGCTGAACACCATCTAACTGATAATGTTTCGTAGACAGACTCTGCTTGCAAGATTGCCAACGTTTGTCTGTTTAATCAGCCCTTTTCGCCAGGACCCTGAAGCGATGTCTATAAAAGCATCATTGGCACCGAACTCGTATGCTCTAAAAGAACTTGCATCTCTTACAGTGGAATAGGTCCTGACACTCCACTGCACTGAGAGTGGAATAAGCTTCTGGGACTTCTCCGCGTGTGAAAACCACTGATGTGTAACATAACAACCCGGTCAGTTTCAGGCCAACTCTCATAATCGGACTACGTACGTGCTCAAAAGGTTAAAAAAAGTAGTCTGGATCTTTCTCTGTCGAACTCTTGGTATATAAGAGGCGCGAAATTAGACAGACCACAGATCAACCCTCTTTAACCTGTGCGCTGTTAACGGGTTCTCTCAGGACGATCCTGAGCCTCAAGCATATTACCCCACAATCATTGCCTGCTTTTATAAGGTCTAATTCGGTACTGTATGCAACGCCCAATTTTTTCCTTTCCAAGAGACTGTTTAGATGGTGTCTTTCTCCATCTCGCATTTTAATTTATATCTTTTCCAAAGACTGTTTTAGTATGTTCTCATCCTCATCTCACGCCATTTAACTTCATCCCTTTTCCCAAAGACTGTCGTTCGATGTTTCCATTTTGATCCATCTCTGCATATTAAATGTCAACAGACACACAGCTCCTTCTCTGTGCTGCTCAAATGTGTAGCCTACTACAGGTACTGGAGAACAGCATGACTCAACCGCAGCATTGACTTTGCACTGTGGCTTTGCACACACCACTCTCAATCAAAGCAGCGCCCTCAATGCCCCTGGTTAGACTTTTTATCCCCACCAATGTCATTATACCATAATGCTCCACGAGCTTCACAAAGTTGGGGTCTTTTGTGCACACTACTATTCAAATTGGCCATAGCCTCAGTGGGGACTGAACGAAAACTACTGAACAGAAGAGCCATGACCACAGACTGTCTGTTATACTTAGGATGCATAATAGAATTGAGAACTTCCCCACTACACTGCCTAATCCCAAGCTAAATGGAATCGCCGAACCACTAGTGGTTCATGCAGCCTTGCGCGTTGGGTGATTGTATATTAGCGGGTGTAACGGTACACAGGCTACACAGTCACGGTTCGGTACGTACCTCGGTTTTGAAAGTCACGGTACGGTAGCAGGCGGATCGGTTCCGGGTTCATTAGTTAGAAAAAAACGACCGATTGCGCTTGAACTGAACGAACATAAGTTTAATTATAACGATATTAAACAGCAGTTTTAGGCGTCGTCAGTATGAAACATACTGAAAAGAAATATTTTCTGCAGATCTGCTAAAGCTCTGAAGTTCTCATAAATATAACTATCAATCATTAAATATAAAAAGTCGCAACTGCAGCCCTTAACTTAAATTACAGCGCTTATGTAGTTTTATAAAAAAGATATCACTCTGTCAACTAGGGCAGCACTGGTAGCATTTTACTGCAACTGCTTACCTTCATCATATGTTTAGAACACCTGTGTTTCTAACAACGGAGAATGATGCCGTACGGTCAGAGGCAATGAACAACACCAATAGACTGGTGAATGGCATATCTGGCCCCGTTTCTTGAATTCCCAGACAGGGGGTAGGGTTGATTTAAATAGTGTTAAGTGAGGCTGGTTTGAAAAACTTTTTTTTCTTTTTGCAGGCAGGGTGCCAGTAAACACCTGGATGGTGCCCGTTTTTTACATGCGTGGCTTGTTCTGTTCGATGTGTTTCATATTTGCATAGGTGGATCGCGTGTTGAACAAATGTCTAAACACCGCTTTCGACTTGATCCACTCGTCTTTCCCCATTGTGATAATTAACCTGGAATCCAAAAGTTCTTCCCCACTCTTGGGATTTATAAATGACAGAGGGGCGGTCTATCTTCAAGCTCCGGTTTTTTGTTGTTCCTCTCGCCATGCAGTTCGGCTCAGTTCGCTAGTAGCCATCCAATCCACCACACAGTCGCGGTCGCGCTCTAGCTTACTGCTAGATAGGCGGTGCACGCGCGCACGGTGCGGGGCTCGCAGAGCCTAATAAGGGCTAAACGGTCCCGGGGGGAACTCGATTCAAGTTTTAAGTTCCGCACCGCCAAAAACAAGCCTTTACATTCGCCGTATTTAACGCTATGTTACGCCACATTTTAGGTACCGCGGTAAGACCTCTGTTAACCGCACCGAAGTGCCTGTACGTGACGGTGTTTCGGTTCAAAATACGGTTGTACCGTTACACCCTAGTATTTATGCACTGTAAACACGCCGGTTTGAAGGGCGACCTGCAAGCAGACACACCCCAAAATCCTTCGGACGTGCTCCCAAGACAATTGTCCGAACACACAATTGACACTAGAGCCTATGTTGTTCGCACAGCACTACCACAAGAGAATTAAACAAATGAAACCAAAATATAATTCACGCAACCAAAGGGGAAACGCAACTGAAGCCTAACAGGGGAAGTTCAATTCCGACATGTGCTCACTGGACAATCAACTGTTTAGCACTAACCTCAGCAGATTACCCAAAAGCTTTTTTTTTATCACAAAGCTCAATCCCTCCCAAACATGCACTACTGATCCACAAAAACCACAAAGGAGCTTCAAAAACATATTAACTAGTGCACCAATTAACTGATAAACACCAAAAACAAAGATATCAAGAGCCTTACCGGCCCTCCCAAAAACCAGTCAAAACTAAAAAAAGTTTTACCATCGTGGAAAAACTCAAATATCCCGGACGGAGCCCCCATATGTTACAAACTGGCCTCACGGTTTGTACCATTGAAGGGGAGGCCACACATGGTCTTGTATGAACTCTAATGAATTATATTAAAGAATTCCGTGAACCAAACAAACATAACAGAAACTAAGGATCGGGGCTGGCAGCGCCAGGGGAGAGACAGGAGTCACTTGATCAGGGCTCTGCTTTATAGGCTCTCTGAGGCCCAGCCCTGCTCAGGTGAGCTGCATTTCGTTAGTTGATAATCCACCAACCAGCAACCTGCAACACAGAACACACCAGAAGCAGCACCACCACCACACACAAGGCAACCCTGTGACCGTTCACCATAATATCTCATAACAACACATTTTGTTATTTTGACATGCAAATATTGTAAAAACTATAGTTTTTAGTCAGTTTGTTTTGAAAAAATACAAAAAAAAAGTGTTGAGTCACTTTACAAGTGTATGCTGTACTTTTTAACATGGTTGATGAAACAATGCAAATTGAGGTAATAAAAATGTTTTCACACACCAAAAAAAAAATCATTGTGAACCTGAGAGGTTCCCTATTGGCCTATTCATAAACAATAATATAGGCTACAATTATAATAATTTGTTTTGGAAGATTTTTTGTTTCCCTCCTCAATCATGTGCAATGTGCAATTAATGAAGATTGGACAACAGGCTGGTACTCATTTGAGCCATGAAACTTTCCCACACTAAAATGACGGGTGTTTCAGTTATTTTGTCCAACCTCTGTACAGTGTTGCACTACAATGTTGCAGAGTTAAGATTTTAAAAAAAAGATGCACTTTTATTTTTTTGTTTGTTTATTTGTTAATTTCTTCGTCTCAAACTTGAAGGCGTGTGCACTTAAGTGAGTGAATTGTATTAATTGCCATAATGATGGTTTACTGTTAGGGATGCACCAGCCATACCGATAACTGGCATCGGATATCGGGTCGATTACTGTTTGTAATATACTAAAGTTTATCGATACCAAGAACCGATGACCAGTGCTTGCAATTGCTCTGCATGAAGACCGCGATCCGAGGGTGTGCTTCTGCATCTTTGTTGTATTTTTTTAGATTGGCGGGCTAGGGGGAGACGTCGAGCTAAATCAGAAAGAGCGTGGTTTAGGCGAGGAAGTGACACCCCGTTCCTGTCCTGACATACAGCGACGTGCGGACGTCTACTAGCGACGCGAGCGAGCGAGGAAAAAGTGATTAGAATGTGTACTTTCAATGAGCCTGTCCTGAACGTGCGCGCGAGCGACGCTGGTGCCGTCCAGCGATGTCGCTCAACCCTGAATATTTATCGCTCGGCGTTTGTCTCTTATCTGGACGACATTTCGCGGCGGTGTCCGCGCCCTAAACACTTTATTGGGTTGATAAGAGTACACGCTGCTTCCTGTTGAATGTCTTTACATCCCTCGATGATTTGATTGGTTTGGATTCTTAACCAATAAAATACACTCGCGACAAAATCGTCACGCTGCATATCAGGACACCCTCGCGCGAGTTGTTGTCGCTGTTTCGCTCGCTGTATGTCAGGACGAGGTGTGAGACTGGCGTTTGGAAAAAAAAAAAAAAAACAGAAAATGTGGGACACTGCAATAGTGTTAATTCATGTTTTGTAAAAGCTGAAGACAGTGCCAAATAGTTACATGACATTTTGTTTTGATTCAATATGTGGACACTGCAATAGGGTTAATTCTCATGTTTTCTCAATCTAAAAGCTGAAGACAGTGCTAATTGATAATTTTTGTTTGAATTCAAATGAGGGAAACTGCAATAATTTTCACAGAAAAAATGTTTATTTTCACTTGAAATGTGGAAATTTTTACAGTCATTTACATTTATCATTATTTGTTGTAACAAGCAGAGAAGAAAATCAAACTTGTCTTCCAATTCATTGCATTTTGCCTAATCGTTTGTGTTGTCGTACTTGTCTTCCAATTCATTGCATTTTGCCTAATCGTTTGTGTTGTGGTAGAAGGATCGGCATCGGTACTCGGTATCGGCAGGTACTCAGATCCAAATATCGGTATCGTATCGGTTTGAAAAAAAGTGGTATCGGTGCATCCCTAGTTACTGTACTACCTCTACACACTGTATAATTTATTCTGAAGGAAAACCAAAGTGAACAAGGCTATTGCACTTGTTGTGTGTGTGCACTATACACAGTATAATTTATTCTGAAGGAAAAAAAGTGAAGACTACTGCACCTGTGTGTGTTGTGTTCACACACACACACACACACACACACACACACACACACACACACACACACACACACACACACACACACACACACACACACACACACACACACACAGTAGCCTTCACTTTTTTCCCTTCAGAGTAAATTATACTAGGTGTTATAGTGTGTTCTGCTGTGTTCCATGTTTTTAATTTGTGTGCAGCAATTGAATGAATATGTTTCTCTTGTGATGCTGAAAATAAAGAGAACAACTGAAATCTGCGTAATTGTGGTACAGGTCGTGATGGATCACAGTCACACTTTTAAGTACACCCCTATCCAGTAGAGCAAGAGGGCATATCGTAATATATATCGCTATCGTGATATAAAATAATCCATATCGTGATATATGTTTTTTTCCATATCGCCCAGCCCTACTCCAGATGCTGGTGACATTCCTTCAACCATTCAAGAAGGCGACAGAGGACATGAGTGGATCCAAGTACCCAACCATGAATCTGGTGGTACTATGGAAGTCCACTCTCATGAACCACTGCAGACAGACGGCATCTGACCCCCCTGCACTGGAAGTCCTAAAAAGAAGATGCCTACAGCTACTGGATGACCGTATTGAACTGAACAACCATACAAAACTTGCTGTAATGCTGTGGCCAAAATTTAAACCGCTACGTATGTTTAGCAGACTAGAAAAGGAGGCCATATATGACTTGGCACGGGCGGAACTGTCCACTTTTCCACCACCAGAGGCTGAGGAACAAGAAGACCTGATGGAGGTCCCCGCCACAATGACTGAGGGACATGAGCCAGAGCTGGAAGCACAGTTCAGCCAGTGGGAGGATCTGGAAGATCCTGTGACTGTTGATGGTGATGAAGTTGAAAAGTACTTGCAACAAAAGATCCCCCCAGGGACAGAGGGCAAGGAACTGGTGCTAACCTTCTGGGAAAAGAATGCTTACAAGTTTCCTATGATGGCCAGGCTGGCGAGGAAGATACTCTGTGTGCCAGCGACAAGTGTAAGCTGTGAATCGGCGTTCAGCATATCAGGACGCACACGTGTCAATGCTTTGCTTTTCCTCAACAGCAACATGTGATAGGGTAAGTTATGATCTGCTTAGTTGGTAATAAAGTTATTTTATTTCATTAACATTGTTGCTGTGATGGTGGTGGTTGTTATGTTATTATTGATGATTTGTTATATCTCCCTTCCCTGTCACAGCAGGATGCAAGTCAGAGACACCACCAGTCCGACGCCATCTGATGTTGCCAACATTCTGCAGAAGAATTGAGGGACTACTAGGTTGTGGTACCTCTATTTAGCCACACTAAGGGTCGTTTATTGCAGTTGTTATATCCTGTTCAATGTGAAGTGAATCTTGAAAATGTAAACAAATATGTCTGCAGAAAATTGCACAGAATAGATTTTTTTTTTTACAGTTATGTTGCCTGTTTATTAGCCCATATTTTATTTTATATGTGCAATAGCACCAAGGAATGACTTTCCTCAACTAGTATCATTACGCTTTGAGTGTAGCCTGTAGGCTACTTTTTTATTTTATATGTGCAATAGCACCAAGGAATGACTTTCCTCAACTAGTATCATTACGATTTGAGTGTAGCCTGTAGGCTACTTTTTTGTTTTAGTTTTGTATCTATTATTTATTTTACATGTAAAGAATGTAGGCTACATATTACAATGTAAGCCGCGCACAGGGTTGTAGACATGCCTAAATATGTTCTGAATTGCACTATGTTTTGAAGAAGTGAATGTTGTAAACAAAAGCTTCAATTCAAATATCTTTCCAGATATTGCACACAAAGCACTGCAATATTTTATCTTGTTATGTTATGTTATATTTTATTTTCTGTGCTGAACTGTGTTCTGTACTGTTGTATATTTTCTGTACTGAACTGTTAATATTTTATTAACATTTTGCACATAGTACAGCAAGGTACATAAATATAAAAAAAATGTTAAAAGGATAAACAGAAAAAGCAAGATGGCTTGTTTCAATTATGGTCCTAGGTTGTACTATTAGGCTACACTGTGTAGACTGTAGTTTGTTCAATAAAAATACATTTGAACTAGACTGTTGTGTTATCCCCTGATGATGGATAATTGTATGTCATTTTTACAACTCTCGCCACAAGATGGCACTAAATGATTGACTCATGTCGATGACTGTCACATTCTGATGATTACGTCAAAGTCGACTAGGTTCTACGCTATTGACGTAGAGAGAGTCTTCGGCTTGGGGCAGTTTAAAAAGTTTGTTTATTAACGTAACGTTATGGTTAATGGTTCAAAATGGTTAAACAATCGAGTTGCCG
>OLKM01004198.1:0-12398 GCA_900291075.1 Melanogrammus aeglefinus | reverse complement strand
CTATTCGTCTTGACCTGCTTTAAACAACTCAGTTTACTTGCCCTCATTTGATTTAAACAATAAATACAATACAATATTAAAGAAAAACAAGTGTTATCAAAAGCGATCCGTTTAACTGTATTATGTTCTATCTTCGTCTTTGGCCAACATGAGCGGAATGTTTTTTTGAAACTGCCTGGCAACGACGAGCGGATTTCAAACCTGCTGAAAGGCAGGTCTGGAATGCGATACGTTATGGATGAGGCGCCCGGTACAATTTGGCAGCCGGTACAAAATTTAGTGGTGACAGTGCCGCGTTGCCTGGCTTGCTTGTCACGGGGCCCCTGCAGTCCAGGGCCATTCATTCATTCACGGGGCAACGCGGGAACGCGGGGTGCCGTGGCAGCCGCGTTGCCCCACGGTTTCTCGGGCCATTCATGTCATTCGTTCAGCGGGGCACGCGGTTTAAAGTCGGGGGAGACTCGGGAAAGCCGTGGCCCACGGTGTTCCGCAGAGTTTGGTCCATAGTGTCTATTGCCCCTTTTCCATCTCTTTGTAATGAAACATTGCTTAAACATTTTTTCACCAGTCGTTTAGACACGCCTGTTTTGTGATTATTATCGGTAGCATTAATCGGAACTGTCCTCATCATCTCTAATTTTGTTGTTCTGCAGCTTCAACTTTTTGCATGTGCCTCTTCTGCTGGTTTTGATTGATACAAGTAAGTCAACATTTTCTGTAATGGACACCTCGTCAGTTGCATTATCCTTGCATCTGCTCATGTAACGTTTACGATACAATTGCTTTGGAGCACAGAAGATTTCATTGCAAACCTCATTACATTCGCCTCCATATTGGGTTTCTGCTTCCACTTTTACTCACCAGTCACAAACCTCAATGGAACTAAAAGCGCCCCTGAATGTGGCATGACTGGTCTGCTAACAATATGAGAATAATAATGCCTCACACATAATTTTCAGAAGGCCATTTCAATGTAGCGAACAAGTAAGAGATTCAAAAATGTTTTTTTTGTCTAGTTTGTAGCAATGAAACAGACAACACCACTAAAGTAATATTCAACAATGTATTTCTCTTAAAAAACAACATTAGAGCAATGATTAGGAACATTACATTACGAACAATGATCAATTGATTGCAACCTGTCTTTCTCAAATGTCTCTTTTAGAACAAAAAATGATAGAAAAGACTCTGCTGTCTCTCAAACGCACTTAAGACGAAGGGCACGTGGTTGACGTCCAAAAAAGCTTCTGACATTCGGACAGACCATGACTGACTGGGGCATGAACGGCAATGACGCAGATTACAGGTTCCCTCTGAGGACACTGCTCCTACCTCTTCATGCTGCAATGCAGATGCATTGATTCACTTGAAGATTTAACGTGGCAGAGGACCTGGATTTTGATGATGGGGATGGGACAACATGTTCAGATTCTGAACCTGATGTCCCATCCCCATCCCTTTCCGATAACATTGCCAACTGGGCAATGAGATTTGGCATTTCAATGGTTGCCCTGACTGCGCTGTTGAGCATACTCAGCATAACCCATCCCAATCTGCCCAAGGATGGTAGGACCCTTCTCAAAACAAAAGTCCACTATGATATTCAAAGATAAGAAAAATCCGAAGCTGGGGTAACTACCATCACTTTGGGATCCTTTCCTCCTTAAGGAACACTTTAAATAAACACGTCAAAATACTGACAGAGGGCATGACAATTTGGGCCTGCAGATTAATGTAGATGGTCTGCCTTTATTTAAAAGTTCCTTACATAGCGTGGCCGATCCTTGGATTGCTAGTTACCGTCCCTATGAAGGAACCAGTGGTGATTGGGGCGTACTGTGGACCTAAAAAACCAAGTTCGGCCACAGAGTTCTTATCAGATTTTGTGACTGAATTAAAGGAGCTCAAGGCTGGGTTTTGCTTTGGTGATAAGAACCTCACAATTGAGCTTCACACAGTAGTGTGTGACACCCCTGCACGGGCCTTTGTGAAAAAAACAAAGGCCCATAATGCTTACCATGGGATAGATAAGTTGCCAACAACCCGGACGTACCAGAATCACCGCATGTCGTTCCCTGGACCAGAGCACCCCCTTAGAACGGACATGTCATTCAACTTAAAGCTCGATGAAATTCACCACCATGAGGGACCTCATCCATTTCAGGGTATCAAGATAGGCATGGTAACACAGTTTCCATTAGATCACATGCATTTAGTCTGTTTGGGCGTTGTTAAAAAAATGCTCCAGTTCTGGCTCCGGGGTCCTTTAACTGTGAGAATGCCTGCACTGATAGTTGACAGGATGTCACATGAACTTCAGTCTGTCAGGCCGAATGTTCCAGTTGAGTTTGCCAGGAGACCACGGTCACTTAGAGAGTTAGACCGGTGGAAGGCAACCGAATTCCGGCAGTTTTTACTGTACACTGGCCCTGTGGTGCTGGCGGGATTCTTGGACCAGAATATGTATTCTAATTTCATGCTCCTGTCAACTGCCATATCGATCTTGGTAAGCCCTCAACATCACAGCCTTGTAGACTATGCTGGCCAATTGCTGAAGTCTTTTGTTGCTCATTTTGGTGAGCTGTATGGGACAGACCAAATTGTTTACAATGTTCACTGTTTGGTCCACCTAGCAGACGAGGTGAATCGACATGGCTGTTTGGATACTTTTTCAGCGTTCCCGTATGAGAATTACCTCGGGAAAATAAAAAAACTCGTAAGAAAACCGGAGTTCCCACTAGCCCAGCTTGTCCGGCGCCTTTCAGAGGTTCAAGCTAGGAAATTGGATGTTGATGCAGACATCACTCTAAAAAGGGAGCATTTTGTGGGGCCAATTGTTGTTGGGATGGGAGTGCAGGGCCAATATGGGGAAATGAGATGTGAACGATGGACAGTAAAATTATCAACAGGGGACAATATATTTCTGGTGGGGGAGAAAGTCTGCCTTGTCAAAAACATCATCCAAAAATGATAATGGTGTGTTCATTGTATACACTGAATTTTCCCAGCAGTCGCCATTTTATACCTACCCCTTCAACTCCAACAGAATTAACATATTCGTTGTCAATCATGCATCTGATGAGCTGAAGTCGGTTGAGGTGTCAGCGCTGCGACAGAAATGTGTAGCCTTGCCGTACAGGGATGGTTTTGTGGCCATACCTCTCCTCCACTAAATACATAATGAATAAAAAAAAACAATCAGTTCAATCAATCAATCAATCAGTTTAAACAATCAGTTCAAGTTAAAAAACTCTAATTATATAGTTGCCTACTGACTATGAATCAGTTCATTCAATCAATCAGTTTAAACAATCAGTTCAAGTTAAAAACTAATTATATAGTTGACTACTGCCTATGAATCAGTTCAATAAATCAATCAGTTTAAACAATCAGTTCAAGTTAAAAACTCTTAATAATATGGTTGACTACTGACTTCTGACTATGACTTCCATTACTTCATTATTCTTGCTGTAAGTATTTCCGAAAAGGTTGTATTTTTCCAGGTATACGCTACGTGACTTGTTTTTGTTTTATTTATTATTTTTTATTCATTATGTTTATTTTTTTATTTTATTTTTTCCACAATGTCTTGTTTTTTAAACGATTTATGATGACTATATGCTCTGTAAGGTGACCTTGGGTGTCTTGGAAGGCGCCTCTAAATTAAATGTATAAAACACACACACACACACACCACACACACACACACTTCTTTTTTTTGCATGACAAATAATTTTTCTTTCTTTCTACATTAAGGATGAGTTTTCATCTCATTAAGTTTGCCCAACGGGGACATTGCTGTGGTCCCGGAAAATTGGTGTGATGACGGGATGGTGTACTGGCCAAAATATAAAAACACCGAACGTGCCAAAAGGGCAGCGGCCAACAGTGAGACACCAGAGTCAAACTGGCCAAAATATGACATCATGGTCATCAGAACTTGTGGTATGCCAATTCATAAAACTGTAGTTTAAAGAAAATTTGATGGTTTCTTCTCCTTCTGCTTGGAATAACATATTCTGTCTATGTTGTGAAAATTGTCTTGCATTGTTTAAAATGTTCCTTTAATTTGTGGTATGAGCAGCAGTGCTGAGTATGTAGGTTGCGCCCAAGAATAATGTACCAAACAGCACTCTGCCATTGACTCTCTGACTCTGACTCTGACTCTGACTCTCAGCTAGGGCTGGGTATCGAATTTCGATCGCGGTATGGCACTCGGACCGAGAATGCTCCGATCCTATCGAATATCAAAACATTAATATGTTTTCCCGGTGCCGTATTTCCGATACTCAAATGAAATTACTCCCAGCCCTGTCTGCCAATAGTAAATATCCGCTTTTCACCTGTTTCTGGGTAAATGCTACGTCTGTGAGCCAATACTCATGTTGGTCTTAGTGGTTACAGAGATCTTAAGGTCGCCTGGTGATTGGCTTGTCCACATTTTCCGGAGCGCGAGCCACGTTGTCCTACTTGCCGTACTAATAATCAACTTTGTCAGCTGTACGTCCATCTTGACGTTGTCATTATGCCTAAAAGGTCCATAAGTGTGGCTCCACTTCGCTCACCGTGGGTGGACACCATACGAGGCCAGACTGCCTCCTATTTGCCCAAAAAGTCGTGCTGGGATTAAGACGGCAACACATCAAATCCCTTGCGAAACTTTATAATGCACAAAGATTAACCTCCGGTCGGCACAGCTGCTCCGGTGTTGTGACTGTAAAGCTAAGAAAGCTAAGAAGGACGACGGGACTTCAGTCACCCAGACCGCTCTGTCTTTCCACATCGAATTCCTCTATCGGCTTAGTGACTCGGATTCAGCTGGGAGTTTGGCCAACATTACATCACAGGTAAGGTTTATTACCTTGTTGATTTACTTTAATTACTTTTGGTTTCGCTAGCCATCATTTTTGCTTTGTGAGAGAAAATTGATTAGCCGGCTGATCAACTTAACTATCAGCTTGATCGCGCGCCCTGTAAACAGAGAGGCGTGGCGGGAGCTCGCGTACACCATAACTGCTTATCAAAATAATTTCAGTGTCCGGAACGTGGGATGCAAAACATTCGAAAACGATTCAAAAAATGATAGTGTGGAGCCACACTATCACTAAACACTATCTCACGTCACACTGTGTACGGAGATCGTTTTCAACAGCTCCGGCGACAAATCAGCCAGGAGCGGGCTGTCCTGTCTGCCCCAAGACAAGGCAGACATGCTTGCACTCTTTTCCAAAAAAAAACCTTTGAGTGACTGTTTTGTCCTGCAAGTTTGGACGCTGGAACATTTTTGTTTGCATCATGTTTTTCTCTTTGTTATTATTATTGCATTGTTATTTATTATCCTTATTATAACTGAGTGCCCTCGACTTGGCCATGCCTAGATCTCTGTGTAGTTGTTATTATGTGTGTATTTAGGGCATGTGCTCTCTCTCTCGCTCTCTCTCTCTTGCTGCTCCTCCGCTCCGGGTCTCAGTTCTGAAAAATAAATTCTATATTCCTAAATTTGTTTTGTTGTGGAAATTCCGATTTTTAAAACATCAGGTATCGAAAAAAAGTATCGTATCGAACTGGTATCGAACCAAGGTCTGAAATAGCACCGTATCGAAATTTATTTTTGAACGATACCACCCGTGAGCTCCTCAGCGCTCTGCCATTGTCCCTGATTGGCATCGCCTGGGAATACCAAAAGCTCAAACTAAGAGTCAATGGCAGAATGCTGTTTTGCACATGTTTTCTTGGCGGGCCAACCTACCCCATTCAGCTCTGCTGCTCTCATTACCACAAAATGCATGTTCCCTTACAAATGTGGCATCATTTAAAAGGGGAGGTTTCAGGCTTTGCCAACGATTGAAGTTTTTTTGCTCTAAAAAAAAGCATTTAATAGCAAATGAAAAAATATCAACCAAACACAAGTTTGCTTACTTTTTGTTGTGCCTAGTTTACGTATCTTTAGTAATAATATTGCAGCTAATTTCAACCTTATGATCATTTTAACATATTCAATTTTAGACAACTACAAAGATGCCTGTAGGCTAATGGAGAAGTACCAGACGGGCTGCAACACCACTGATCTTCAGTCTGAGGCAGAGGAGGAGTGTGGGCCGCCAGATAAACGACTAAGGAAGGCAGTGTAAGTGTGTTCTGTCTTGTTTATGTTTTTGTATTGATAGGAGGGATATTTCCCGTAGCATTCAAAAATAGACCAGAGATGTTTGGCTGCTATAAGTCAGTGCGTTCTGTACTAGTATGATTTTGTATTGATAGGAGGGTTGCAGTCCCGTCCACAAATATATGACGCGGAGAGTTATGCTTTACAGGTATATCCGGCAATCGGCTCATACTGAATAACCATATTTAATATGGTATTTCTCTAACCGGCATTCACTTTGGGGACTCTGATGAGAGTGAAGATGGTGGCCAATTGCACTGGCAGAGTAAGGGATAATCTCCTGCCATCAGAAATAACATAATCATAACTTTAATATTAAGATATGGTTAACATTCTTAGTGCTAAAGATAATCACCTCACCTTGTATCCATTCCTCCAGCTCCAACATCTCGCCGAGGGCCAGGCAGCAGCAGCAGAGTCTCTCTGCTCTCTGCACTTGAGGAAAACTGTCTAGGTAAAGACTGATCTCCGAAATAATATTGAATACAGTGGCCCCATCTATATTAACACAGCAATGGTCACTCTGTTTCAAATCAACAGATTGCAACTGCATTACCATCTTAGATTTTCTGCATACTCCACTGAAATTGTAACTTTTTTTTTTGTAAAAATATCTAAATGTCAGCCACATATTTTGTCAATTAAAAACATCTGCATTCATGCAATATTTATCATTCATCAATACCAAATTGTATTGAAATACATCGTCAATCCATTCATGGGATTTAAATAGGTAGTGCATTCCAAAATGTTGCAACATACAAATGAATGCACAACCAGAGCATGACCAGAGATTTTTCGTTTGCAATTGTTTGGTCCTCTAGCTGACAGTCTACCATGGTTAACAAATCACAATAAATTTAATAACAATTTCCTTCCCTTAGCACCTCACCATGGGGCAGGACCGCAACAACCGTTGCCAAAACAACTCCGGAGAGTTACTCAAGGTAAGGACTGATCTCTGAAATATTAGTGAATAGAACGGTCCCATGTGTATTATCAGTCATGATTAACAGATGACTGATTTAATACAATTCTTTCCCCCTCTGGGCCAGGAACGGCCCACAGTCCCTCCTCTTCTCCCTCCACCCCCTCCACCCCCGACATCAACCCTGAGCCTGCGGCCAACAGAGGAGCCTTCTTCCATCCCCGCCATCGGACCAACATGGCGAGGGGGAAGAATGAATGAGTCCATTCCCTGCTCTAGTAAGCAATAACTGGCAAATACTGGAGGGTCATTCTATGCTACAGATTTTGGAAGAAATTATGACAACTCTCACATATTTTCTTCAAACTTTATCAATAACTAATGTCAGTATTGTGAGTAATGAGGAAAAGCACTGAAACGTGATGTATTTCACACACTACATTTTAGCTATATTTCATGTTTGTCATCAGTGGCTGAAGTGCACATCCTGAACCTGCTGGAGACGATTAAACAGCAGCAAGACCAGCTCGTGGCTAAGGTCAACTACCTCTGCAGCAGGATGAACAGCACCCCGGGGCCAGAAGTTGAGATGCCTGAAAATATTAATCTCCCGTTGGAACACCTGGAGGCAGTGGAGGAATTTGAGGTGTTTTTAAAAGAACCCTCAAACCACCCAGCTCGACAGAGAATGGTGAGTCTTCTTAATATGAATGGTCCATGCTATAATGCTATTAGGTATATTGATTGACCATGATTATTGCAAGTATTCTATTGAAGCAGCACTAAACAGGCCTGTCCTGAACCCCCTTTTCCCAGATTGTGTCAGTGAGCGACAGTCTACCGGTATGACATTGTGTGTAAGGTGGCACATGTCCATGAGAGTGTGAGCCAAGTACATGTTTAGAAAAAGAACAATTCAAGGGAACAGGATTTTTTTCTTGAGAGCAAATAGTACAAATATAGACGTTTTTCTTTTTCTACATTTCGGGATGCATAAGCTTAGAATTGTTTACCTTGCTGATATTTAAAAATATATATATATATTTGCCTTTTAGATTGCTTCTTTGGCCACAATTGGAGGCCAGGATTTGAAGAGGGTGACTTGGAACATTCTTGGCCGGCTTTACACAGACGACGTGTCCCACCAGATCAACTGGAAAGGTGTGAACACCAAAAAGGCCTTCAGCCAGATGTCGGCAAAGAGCTTGCTTTTCAGTAAGTATATAATTCAAAGTAATATTGATTGTCTGTGGCGTTGTGTAGCATTATGTAGACAGTGGCGTGAAGTGGCTAGCAAGGCGGTGTCATGTTAAAATTGTACCGGGGGCGAAAATTGTACCGGCCTACGTCATCAGTTGTTTACATCTTGACAACCTGCCTCGCAACAGACGACGCGATCGTCTGTTGCCGGGCAGGTTGCAAAAAACATTCGAAATATTCCAAAAGACGAAGTAACATAATACAGATAACGGATCGCTAGATAAAACTTGTTTTTACTTTATATTTGTTATTGTATTTAATGTGTTTAATCGAATAGCAACAGACGACCGGCGAATCGTCTGTTGCCGGGAATACGGGCGACTCGCGGTCAAATGACGTAGGAAGGTTCTTGTGTACATTCCTACGTCATTTGACGCGATCGCCTCGATTAAACAATTAAATACAATACAAATATAAAGTAAAAACAAGTGTTATCTAGCGATCCGTTATCTGTATTATGTTATTTCGTCTTTTGGAAACATGAGCCGAATGTTGTCGGCATGTTGTCAAGATGTAAACAACTGATGACATAGGCCGGTACAATTTTAACGTGACAGCGGCGCATCGCCGCCGCCGGGGTGGGGGGTGTAGGCCTACATAGAAATGTTCTGTTTTGAGGCGTGCCGTTCGGCAGCGGTGTGTTTTGGATTTAGTCTTCTTCAAATAGAATGTAGCCTACAGTATCTGTTGGACCCTATGTAACCCTTGTCCCATGTAGTTAAATAATAAATCTAGAGTGGTTAATACAATAAGACTGGGCCTGGGCTCGTTGTAGGAAACTACAACTTTGATTCATATGTTACTGTTGGATAATTTTAATAAATGACCACCACAACTGTATTTTAAATGTAAAAGTATTCAATCACATATTTATTCACAAAATGAAATACTAGTCGAATGTATTTTAGGAAAAGAAAACAAATAAACAAATAAAATAAATAAAATCAGATGCACGGGATTCTCCAATTTACACACAATAGCAAAATCTCTGATGTACCACACACAATCAAATTAACAACACACTTTAAATTAGGTTTAAACCCTTGCAGGCCTGTTAGTTGAAGCTTGTGTGCGGTGGGGCCTAAAAACTGTACTGGCCGCTTCACTCAGCTTGAGCTCAAAATAAAAGCACGTGCAATGTGTAAATCAGTACTCACGAATCCAGGGTGTAATTAGTAGGGGCAGAAAGGGATTGGGGGATGATATTCTCACGAAGATAATGGCAATGGCGGTGGCAATCCAAACACACACGTGGGCAATGGCGGTGGCGAAGTCACAAAGAAGAAAACACAGAAAACAGCAGGGCCATCTGCTGGAAACCCCTCTCTCCAACGTCCAGCTCCTTTAAGCATATTATCCAATGAGCCATATAATATTCAAACACTATTTCATATTCGAAACTAGCATTAGCTTTGCCGTTAACTTAAGTCACAATACAAAACTACGATATGCGGGCACATTAACACAGAATGCTACCGCTAACTAGCACGTCGCTAACCGCGTTACACATCCAGTACTCTTACTTACTATAACAGTTAGATATAGCACAATGGAGGCATACACATCGTATTCACCTTTTTGCAGGTCACAAAGAAGTTTAAAATCAGGACCGACGAGGTAGTCGGACCCTCACGAGTAAAAACTTTAACTGCTTCCCACACTACGATGCCTCCTCTTAGCTCTCAGTCCGGTCAGGTTTCTTTCTCTACATGTGCTCACTACTCCCCACGCTAACCTGCTGCACTAGTCCCGCCCTTTACACGTTGAGACTTTATTCGGATTGGCTTGTGAAGTTTTAATACAACCAAAGACAAAACAAATTAAATGATTTACGTGTGACAGGTAAAAGGTTAAGTTAAACATAAACACGGCTTCTTCCTCTTTTATATCCTGAATTCACAAATATTTTAGCCTTGATAAACTTAAAGACCTTTATATTAATTTATCTTTTAACTGTAAATAGTTTTATTAAACGTATTATATTTATGCTTTTAATCCGCACACCATTTTTAACCCATTTTTATTATTCATGAACTCTATTTTATTTATGAACATTAAACACAGCATTTTTATTCTATATGTGTTAATTATATTTTTATGCTGCTGTAACTTGTGGTTTTTGTACAGGGCTACACCTACAAAATTAAAAACATTACAAAACCACCCCGATTTAGTGATGTTGCTAGGTACGCGTCCTGCGTCCCTGACGCATTAAAAATCTGAAAGAACGCACCTAAACTCACTATCCATGGCGTCCGGGGGACGCATCTTCATTTTCCCTATGAAAAACGATTACATGTGTGAACATTAAACAACTCGTGTTTAAATCACAGTCAACGACTGGCCAAAGGAAACCTTCTTGTGAGCAGACCGGACAAGCGCTGTTTCAACCCTCTGCGCATCTACTCGGCGCAGATGTGATCCCCTGTATCAAAAGAGTATCGCGACATGCTAATTTTAGCCGCTACCAAAACAACTAGCTCGTCACCGCTGATTTCATTTCAACAATTAAAAATACGAACTTCATAGTAAATAAACCCACGTTTCCACTGCTCGATGCTGTGCTCATTCGTGTTGATTATGTTGTAACGTTTAGGGGACGTGCTGTAATGAAATAAATGAAACATAATCCGGTGGTGGTGACACTACATTGAACGGCAGCCGCCATATTGTTATGCCCAAACGGCGCCTGCGCATACATAGCGCATTCCACATTTTGAACATACATTAACCCAACTCGCCACCTGTGGGTCCCGGGGACTCACTACATTGAAAACCTATCAACATCACAATATATGTGCTCTGATCAGGGAAACATTTAATACAACTGATATTGTTTGAACATTTTGGATGTCCTTTTAATCATGGCACACCTTGCCCTGATCACAAATTCTTAATTTACCCAAATTATCAAATTCTTAGTTTACCCACCTCTTATTTTGATCCCCACAACCTTCATAACTTTGCAAGTCAGGTTTTTTTGCACCTCGTAATTTTTTTAATTATTATTATTTAATCTCCTTACCTATTGTATTGTGTTAGCCTACTTGGCTTTGAATGCTACATACCATAAACATAAACATATTTGTCTGATTTCAGGTGCTGTGAGGAAAAACTCCCTCACAAAGTCCGTCACCGATGCGGAGGTCACAAAGCACACCATCAGGTGGTTTAACCTGGCCATGGATCGGGCGACAAAGAGACGAGGAGGTGTCCGTCCCCCGACATGTCCCTCACAGCCGTAGTGAAGCCGTAATGAAGCAGTTGAGAACATAATGAATAAAAAAATTACTCAATTTATTGAACGTTTGATTCTTGTTGTTAACCAGTTTTTAATTTTCTGATATTTTAGCTGTGCATTGCACAACATTTTTTTGAATTTCATTGAAGATGTAGCCTAATATATAAAATGTATGCACTATAGGCCGGTAAAGCACTAAATGAGTTTCTGACCACAAAATGAATGTAGCCACATTAATTTAACAGGTTAGCAAAAACAGAATAGGCTATAACCGGTATCTTTCCATAAATGTCCATTTTCCATTGAGAAGTTATTACTTTTGTACAGTAAACTGATGTTTTGAATTGAACCTTTTCTGTTAGGCCTATTGTATTGTAAGGTTGAAAATATGCAATGCAGATTTAAGCTTTAGGGCTATATTGCTGTAGTAGGCCTAGTTCTAGCGATAGTTTTTAGTTTTATCAAATAGTTTAGTTTATCCTATTTTATCCTACACGAGAACAGAAGGGATTTTGGAAGGACAAACGGATCCGGGCCGGATGAGCCACGATTTGTATGAGTCCGTTGTGGGTCCGTTGTGGGTCCGCGACGGATGTATGTATCAATTTACGGGTCCCGAACGTACCCGTCGCGGAGGTAAGGTTTTAGTCGTGGATGCGGAGCGGAGGCAGCGCGGAGCCACGGCGGGTCCGCGATCCACCTCCGTGGCGGATCCAACGCGGCGTGCAAGTGGACCCCGATACGGGTCCGTTTCGCGGGCCCGTTCCGGAAGCCGCGATACCTCCGCGGCGGATCCGGCGCGG